>OX422192.1:1164971-1245530 GCA_949130485.1 Agelas oroides | reverse complement strand
CCTTCTGGAGAGAAGAATTGCTGTGTGTGGGGGGAGGGAGGAAGGGAGGGAGGGAGGGAGGGAGGGAGGGAGGGAGGGAGGGAGGGAGGGAGGGAGGGAGGGAGGGAGGGAGGGAGGGAGGGAGGGAGGGAGGGAGGGAGGGAGGGAGGGAGGGAGTGGGTAAAGAGAGGGAGTGGGTAAAGAGAGGGAAGAAAGGAGCAGGGAGAGAGTGAGTAAAGGGAAGAAAGGGGCAGGAGAGAGTGAGTAAAGGGAGGGAAGAAAGGGGCAGGGAGAGAGTGAGTAAAGGAAGGGAAGAAAGGGGCAGGGAGACAGTGAGTAAAGGGAGGGAAGAAAGGGGTAGGGAGAGAGTGAGTAAAGGAAGGGAAGAAAGGGGCAGGGAGACAGTGAGTAAAGGGAAGAAAGGAGCAGGGAGAGAGTGAGTAAAGGGAGGGAAGAAAGGGGCAGGGAGAGAGTGAGTAAAGGGAGGGAAGAAAGGGGTAGGGAGAGAGTGAGTAAAGGAAGGGAAGAAAGGGGTAGGGAGAGAGTGAGTAAAGGGAGGGAAGAAAGGGGCAGGGAGACAGTGAGTAAAGGAAGGGAAGAAAGGGGCAGGGAGAGAGTGGGTAAAGGAAGGGAAGGGCGGGGTAAATGTATAAGATAATTGAACACATCTAAATGCAACATTCTGCTCTTACTGGCAGTAACAAACCATATCCATCTGATATTAGGGGTAATTTGCACACATTTTCGTAGATAATCTCTTGAGATGCTGTGTGAAAACATTAATTTGGATAGGGTGCCAAGGTGACTCACAGTTTTGCATCACCTCAAAACCATAGCATGTGCTGTGAGGACAGAATACTGTGAAATCCTGGGTAAAGCAAAGAACAGCTGTAGGACAGTTCCCTTCATGAATCTGACTAGTGGCTGGTTTTTCCGCACTTGGTTAGAGCATAATTTCCCATCCCAATTCATGGAAAAACTGAGCTGACTTTCTGCCAACTAACTTGGATAAAAAGTTCATAAAAAACAGTGACTAACAAACTCAGACAGGAAGTTGCCAAAAACAAATAAAAACTGCCAACACTGGCAATTCTTGGTCACAATTGATACAGTACTGCAAGATACAAAAAGTGCAATAATTGTAATCCCAAATTTGGCAAATATTGCCTGCACAACCCCTCCTCTGGCCTGTGTATTATAATACTTCCAACACAAGGAGAGTAGCTTGAGTACTTCAGCCGTAAATAGCAAGACATGCTTCATTATGCACCACATGTCGATCTTTAGTTACAGCATGCTATTTGTTACTGAACTCCATAACATAAGTGGGGAAATCCATGTCATGAAGAGGTGGCAAAGCTGAGGGTTGTTGGTGAACGAGTGTTTTAGTCTCACATCAACCCATATGCGCTGAGATTGGATCTACATTGCTTTCCCTGGCCTGGCAAGTATATATTAATTACATGAATCTTTCAATTTTTGTATCAGCATTGGTGGTCACTCGCCAAGATGCAAGAAAAAGGATCTGATAAGAAATTATGATGACACATGCACCTACCTCAAATGTGTAATCTCCACACTCCAGCTTAATCAGCGAAACATCTTTGCAGAGTGCTGACATCTGCTCATGGGAAAGAGGGAATATATCTCGGGCCACAAATTTGGGAATCAGGAAAGTTAGTTGCACACATCCTTTATCAATACTGTAAATTTGCAGCGTTGCCAGCCTGACATGAAGGATCTTAGCAATCCTTCCTTTTATCTGATTAAACTGTTCAGATGGAATATCCTCCCGAACATCTAGCTTTACATAAAGTTTCTGCTGTTTTGGACTTGATTTGTTTTCAGTGCCATTGCCTCTTACTGGCATGGGAAATTCACAAATTCTGCGTTGACAGAAATCATGAAGTTTTTCATTATAATTCCTTAGTCTCGTAGCATCGTCACTTGTGCCGTAATGCTCTATGATATACTCCAAAATCTCATAACTTAGATAATTCCAGTAGGCACTTAGGATAATAAAGATCTCTGAAATTGATCCAGCCCCTTTAATTTCTTGTCTGTGTTCATCAAGAAGTGACCGATCTCGTTCTTCAGGAGCTGGGTCATACGCTCCCAGTGCTAGAATATGTTTAGCAAACTTCACTACTGGAATTCGTTCTTCAACAGAGTCGCATGTTGTCGTGACTAAGCTGCCAAACAGACGTTTCATCTTTCTCACATCATCACACAGCATTCCCTTGAGTTCTTCTTGCTCACTAGAACTTAATTGCTGAAAGTGTGGCTGAATGCTAAGGACACTCGTTAAACCTGTATCTGTACCACTTGTAGTTCCTGCCTCACAGCCTTCAGGCTCCCTCACGCTGAACTGTGAGTCACTATCTGTGATGCTCACATGTACTGGGATATCTTCTGTGGATAAGAAAAATAGAGCAGACTGTACAAGTTTATCTTTGCTGAACCATATTTACAAAGATGGGGTCATGGCCAAAGAATCCATCATGCAGTCGAATCGCCACTGAGCAGGAAGTCAAGACTTACCCGTACAAATTTATTTGCAGTGCAGTGTGTGTATGTGCAAAATAATGTATGGAGGTATGCGAAAATGAATGTAAGCTGCTTGCAAGTTTTAACCACTGCGTCAGGAGCTAAAAATCACAGTGTCCACTGTGGCATAACAATCAGGTGCATGTTCTAAAATCATACGTCTCAGCAAACATAGGTCTGTCAAGCCTCATTACACACTATCTACACAAAATCAGGCCACTAGCACCACTCTTTGCTTTGCAACCCTTGTCACTTTGACCGTCAGACTGATAGTGTTATTAAATAACAAACAGCTTCCAACTTAATAAACGGTGATGTTTAAAATTACTTTCGGAATTAACTTTCAACTTACTTTAATACCCATTCCTACATTCTGTTACCTTAGTAGCTGAGCTTACCTCTAGAAAGAATATACACACTTCTCCAATGCCAGCCTTCCAAACATGGCTGAATCAGGCTTTTCTCACTCCTCATTACAATTAAAGTTTAGGATTTACGCACAGTGGTGATTTGACTGCATGAATTTGATTGCTACTAAAAATAATCATCAACACCTAACACCTACTCAACATCCATGATCAGGCAAGTTTCTTTGCACAAGCACATCACACACATGCTGATAAAGGCACTACAAATGGACATGAACTTGATAATGGCACCCCTTGCTGAAACACATTTACTATACAACTCACTGATGTCACATCACACACACACACACACATGCACACATGCACACACACACACACACACATACACACACATACGCGTGCACGCACACACACACACACACACACAACAACTAGCCTCGAACCCAGGCTTTCCGTTCCGGATTTTGTCTCGCAGCACAAAGCTGCGAGACAAAATCCGGAATGGAAAGCCTGGGTTCGAGGCTACACAACAACCACACAACTGGATGTGCAACACACACCTTTCAGATGTGTGTTGGTGTGTAAAACACATATGCATACCTTTCAGAAGGTGACATATTTTCTCGGCAACATCTGCCATAGCTAGTGATAGAAGAACTTCCACTAACTTCCTGTGTGTTGCTCTAAAACCAAATTTGCCCTTCCATATTTGGAGTGCTTTTAGACTTTTGTCTTTCACTTTTCTCCCTCCTTGTTCAGCATCATCCAGGTCATTCTCATCAAGGTCTAAATGAGATGCAACTGTTCGCCATGAGGTCAGGAATAAAGCTATTTCACGAAGGTGATCATCACTGACGGACTCATTGAGTTTCTCAGGATGCACACCAACTTCCTTCAACAGCTCCTCCAGTGTAATTGCAGCCATTGCATCAACAGAATGGTTATACTGGAAACAAACGGAAGAGTATTAGTGATGTGCTGACATTTCAGAGTCTTTATACAGTGCATAAACCAGACACAGGAGCTCCATTTCAAGAAGGTAAATGCACACACAAACATATTTTGCTGTAACTGACATGGAGAGCACACACAGTCATGTGACACTTAAACTGTGTAACTAGCCACATGTATATATAGCCTTGTTCCAAGATTCTCTCACCTTACTGTAGGAGCCTGAGAACTACTAGAATACATATGCAGTGTACAAGACATTACACACAATAAAAGATTTGCGCATTAAACAAGGAGGCAATGGACATTCGACAGGGTTTCATACAGAGGGGGGGGTCCTGGAATTCCCCCCCCCCCCCCCCCCCCCCCCAGAAATTTGTTCGTTTCGTACGCTACTATCATCCTGCTACCATCCTGTTTCCCCCCCCCCCCATCTCAAAATCCTGTATGAAACCCTGTTCAATCTGAGTGCATATTCGTTAGTGTCATAATGCACCTACCCTAGTCTTGTTCCCAGTCCGCATTTTATGCACCAGCCGGAAAAATGGGTCTGGTCAACTGTCCATTCCATAATTTTTCGTTCAAATGCTGGTGCATTGTTCTTTTCTAATTTAACGCTTGACGTCATCAAAAATTGCATTCCACTTTGAGTGCCAACAATCTACTAGCGAAATGGACAAAACGCAACTACAGTTTAAAAATTAAAAATAAAAAATGATCTGTAACCAATTTCGAGGGGTCCGTCACGAAAGAAATCCCGTACACCGTCAGCAGAAATCCAAACTGAAATCCAGAAATCCACTGTGAAATCCAGAAATCCACTCTGAAATCCGGAAATCCAATTCAGGATTCTAAAATACTCCGCAAATATCCGTATACTTTACATTAATTACACTACAAGGACGTGCACGTGCACCGATTTTCTATGACGTAATAGAATGTCGCCACAATGAATGACCTTTGTACCCGGCCAATCTTCGTGGTCGGGTACAAAGGTCATTCTTCCAAGGTGATGTAATTGCAATTGTCAGATGCAGTACGGTATGAATATGTATGTGACGAACACGCAGTATGCGATGAATATGTATGACAATCAACGAACACGCAGTATGCGTATGTATATGCATGACAATCAACAAACACGCTGCCTATGCGCTATGTAGCGGTGAACTGCCTGTGACATTGTATTCTGTTAGCATATAGGCTGAGAGGAATGTGGTTCATGATTGTTCATGAATATATTTTAGCTGTATCTTCAGAAATAGCGAAATCCAGAAATCCGCTTTGAAATCCAGAAATCCGCTTTGAAAATCCAGAAATCCGCTTGAAATCCAGAAATCCACTTTGAAATCCAGAAATCCACTTTGAAATCCAGAAAATCCACTTTGAAATCCAGAAATCCACTTTGAAATCCAGAAATCCACTTTGAAATCCAGAAATCCATTCTGAAATCCGAAATCCACGTGAAATCCAGTGGATTTCGAAATCTCGTACGCCGAGGCGCGCCGTGGCGGACCCCTCGACCAATTTGGCATAATTTGCCCCATCTATGATTCTTACAGCAAACAATCACTAAGACTTATGTCACGGAGAGAAACCAAAATTTTCCTTGTGAACAATTAACCCCCCACTTGTTCTAGCATACAAGGTGGGATACAAGGTGGGATACAAAGAAACTCACCACGGTTACGTTCGAGCTCGAGTTTGGTTCGTGGTTCTCCCCCCTCTTATCCAAATAAACGGAAGATGAAATATTGAACCAGTGCTGCTTGCATGCAGCTTGTGGCCTCCCTGCCTGAAGTCAGTGAATATCAAGATCCAAGAAACGCAAGAAGACTGAGGTATTGTCCTCCACAAACCAGATGATCATTTGTTTTTCAGTTTTTTTCAGCATACCTGCATGTGAGCATCCCAGGACGAGATCTAGACAGTACACACCAACATGCATCTTGCAATTGACCTTATCTTATGCAGCTGTTGCCATGGCAACACCACAGTGGTACCAGACCCCTAACATGGTTACAGCTTCCATAAACCTGAAGGAGATTCCCCCAGACAAGCTTGGTGACATCACTGCACGTTTCAGGGAGCAGTACTGTGCTGTGTACGTGGGAGGCAAGTCACCTGATGAGCCCATGCTAACCTCCCTCCTTTTCTCCCTCCTTCTCTTCCTCTCTTTCTCCCTCCCTCTCCCTCTCTTTTTCATTCAAACATCTCATGTGTGTGTGTGAGGATACATACTATAGATACGGCCATTGTCAACATGCTGGCTGTTGCATAATGCAAATAAATTTAGCTGTCTCTAAGGCTAGGATAAAGTGATGTACATGTAACATTCTTCCCTCTCTCTTGCTCCCTCCCTCCTTCCCTCCCTTCCCTCCCTTCCCTCCCTCCCTCCTTCCCTCCCTTCCCTCCCTTCCCTCCCTCCCTCCCTCCCTCCCTCCCTCCTTCCCTCCCTCCTTCCCTCAGACACAGTGCACTGGGAGTGTCACCTGGCTGACACCATACTTCCTGACAAGTGTAAACTAAGTGTTGGGAAGGTGAGAGCTGAACTGAAGCTCAAGAAAGCCAACCTCATTCAGTGGAGTGAATATGAAGTAAGTGGTACCAGCCAGTAGCTCCGTATTGTCCAGTGTAAACAGCCAGTAGAAGCATGCTTTCATGCATCATGTTTGTAGTTACTTAATACGCAATCTTTACAGCTCATAATCCATGCATGTACCAGGACACAGCCACAGTGATAATTAGAACCTTGCTGCACAAGTGTGCTGCATTTTAGCAATGTGAAACCTTCCTCTAGCCTCATTCCCTGGCTCTCCTCACTAAGGAGGGGAGAGCCTGGGAACAAGGCTACCCTCCCTTTGTGTTAGCTAGCATGATTCTGTTAGTCTCTTGTGTTCACACATGCAGGCTAAGCCTCCCACTGCTGATGATCTCAAGGAAGAACCACCCCCTGTTGCAGATGTCCATCCTCCCACATCTTACCCTCCCTCCATGCCCCTCCCTTCCTCCACTACCGCTGCCTCTGAGAAGCCCTTTGGTGTGTGTGTGTGTCCACCTTCCCTCCTCTCCTCCTCTCACTCACTGTCTCTTCCTCCTTCTCCCCCTCCCCTTCTTCTGCCTGCTCTCCTCTCCTCTCCTATATACCCTTTCCGTCCATCTCCCCTCCTCCACTTTCTCTCTCACTCCATGTCCATCTCCCTCTCTCTCCTCCAGTGAGCAAGGACCTCACCTACCTTAACCACATGCCCCATGACTGTGTGGACAGGGTGAGTCCTTGAGCTGAGCTAGCTAGTTCTCCTACTGTAGCTCTCAGAGATGAAAGAAGGATCTGTTGTTCTGGGAGGGAAATGTTTGAACCAAGCTAAGAACATGCAGTATTGGGTCCTTCAAACTGGTACCAGCAGTTGTGAAGTTTTGTTGTGTACATGTGTATGTATTACTGTGTGTGTGTGTGTGTAGGGTGGAGATGTGGTGGTGATGAAGGTGGGAGTGGGAGGAGTGGAGGAGGGACGGTGTCAGGTGACCTTCCGTGAGAGAACACTGGAGATTCGGTTTCAGACAAGGTAAGAGAGAGGGTTGGTGAACAAAGTGGAGAGGTTAGGAGGACAGGCATTGACTTTTGAAGTTCTGAAAACACTTGAACTTTTGCAAATACATCACACAATCATCCCTTCCCTTCCTCCTCCCTCCTCCCCCCCTCTTCCCTCCCTCTTCCCTCCCTCCTCTCTCCCTCTCTGCTCCCCCATAGTGACCAGAAGTTTCTCCGGACTTGCTCAGGGAGTGGACCATCTGATTCCTCCCAATATCCACCCACAACTCCAAAACTCTCCCCCTCACAGTTCATTTGGGGCATGCAACTCTAGTAAGTACCTAGTGCGTGTAATGTTTGCATGTGTGTGCAGTGATCGTCTTAAAAAAAAATATATATATATTATTTGATGTGTGAGAAGGCAATATCCAGCCATATTGCCTTCTCACACATCAAATAATAGATTTATTATATACTACTCTGATTTAGCAGCACCTAGAAGACAGACAGCTACTGCGCATGTGCAGTTCAAAAGTCGTTGCTGCGTGCATATTTAATGAGCTTCAGACTGCTGGCCTGTTTCTAGCTTTGGACGGCACCAGCACGCGTACCGATCCCTCTACCAGTGGAAGAAAGTACCGTAAGTTAGTAAATAATGCCGTCTTCATCCGTAATGAAGGCTTATTCGTTGTTTCAGTAGCGGCTACAAGTGCATTCCAATAAATTTTAAAGCACACACCGCGGTTGTTACGCAGCATATGCCCTGCGGGCTATCAGATACGGACCATCAGATATGGGAAAATATTAGTCATGTAGCTCTATGGGAAATACTATTGGCGCATATACGAGGTATATAATAAATGTATACATACAAGCTTATAAGAGCCCGTACATGTACATTTAACCCTTTCCATCCCAATGACATGCACATTTAACCCTTTCCAGCCCACATTTAACCCTTTCCATCCCAATGACATGCACATTTAATCCTTTCCAGCCCTATGACAGGCATATTTAACCCTTTCCAGCTCAATCACAAGCACATTTAACCCTTTTTTTTTTTTGATGATGTGATTGAATAAGAATGTAAATGAAGCGTTCAGAACACTGGCAGTTCAAGCCCTAGTTGGATTCAGTTCAGCTGCAAGCTTTTCTCTTCCCTCTGATTTGATCGAACGTGAAATTGTTATTGTGTTACTTTGATCATGCGTTTAGCTTCTTGTTTTTTCATGAACAATCAACGAACCACATCTCCCTTATCTCTCTTGCAGCGATGAGATAGTACCGAGTGAGAGCTCATTTTCTGTCAAGCCGACGTGTGTTGAACTCAGGCTGAAGAAAGCTAGTAGGGTACAATGGAAGGCTTTGGAACGACCTCAACACTCCCGTGGAATCACAGTAACAAAAAAATTCATCTCAATTGACCAATCACATTCAAAAACACAGTCAGCAACCGTCCAATCAGAATGTAGATGACAGCGTGCTAAATGACTTGAGTCTTGATTCAAATTCATCACCCCATGCCAACTCACATGCAACTACATTCGAACCACACAACGACGTCACCATGATGTCACCACAAAGAAAAGAGCCGTACTCCCCAATGCTCCAAGATGGCTCCTATGCCTCTCCCTCTCCCTCCTCTACCTTGACCCAAACTTCAGCGTACTCCTCCCAATATCCACCCACAACTCCAAAACTCTCCTCCTCACACATCCCTCCTGCGGCCATGGAGACGACAGACCCGTCTTACCAGTACAACCAGCTCCGCAGATCCAGTTATACTGGACTGTGCAACTTTGCCAACAACTGTTTCATGAACAGCGTGGTCCAGTGTCTGAACAACATGAGAGAGCTGCGTGATTACCTCATTGAAGGTCGCTACCTGGCAGACATTAACACATCCAATCCTCTCGGCTTCAAGGGAGATTGTGGCAAGGTGTGATGCATGTCTGAGTGTGTGTGTGTGATGTGTGTGGGTGTGTGATGTGTGTGTGGTATGTGTATGTGTGTGCACGTGTGTTGTGTGTGTGTTGTGTGTGTGGTGTGGATGTATGTGCGTGTGTGTGTGTTGTGTGTGTGCGTGTATGTGTGTGGGTACATGTATCTGGTATGTGATGTCTTTGGCCTCTTTTTGTTTTTCCAGCATATAAAAGAGCATTTTCATGCTTTATTTTTTTTTGCGTCCTACTTGTGTGCATGACCATGCATCTATATAGACTGTACACACCAACATGTATGTTGCAAATTGATCTTATCTTATGCAGCTGTTGCCATGGCAACACCAGTGGTAGCAGCCGCCTAACATGGTTACAGCTTCCATAAAACTGAAGGGGATTCCCCCAGACAGGCTTGGTGACATCACTGCACGTTTTTGGGGAGCAATGCTATGCCACCCTCCTCCCCCCTCCACAAACACTCTTCCCTTCCTCCTCCCTCTCATTTTTATTTGAGCATATTAATTTTTTTAGTGAGGGTTCATATACTAGAGATACAGCCATTGTCAACATGCTGAGTTATTGCATAATGCAGAACATTTTGCTAAAGGTCAGGATACAGTGATGTACATGTTACATCCTATCCTCCTCCCCCCCTTCCTCGGACACAGTGTACTGGGAGTGCTACCTGGCTGACACCATAGTTCCAGACAGTTGCAGTGAGAGCTAAAATGGTATCAGCCAGTATTTTACAATCCAGTACTCCTGTAGCATAAGAATATTCCTGGATTATTCACCTCCTCCCTCACCATCAACCCACACAAACACACCAAATTATCCCCTCTTCATTTTCCTCCCTCCCTCCTCACCATCAACACACACACACACACCAAATTATCCCCTCTTCATTTTCCTCCCTCCCTCCTCACCATCAACACACACACACACACCAAATTATCCCCTCTTCATTTTCCTCCCTCCCTCCTCACCATCAACACACACACACACACACACACACACACACACACACACACACACACACACACACACACACACACACACACACACACCAAATCACCCCCTCCTCATTTTCCTCTCTGCCTTCACCTTACCAATAACTCCACTACCACAGATGATAACAAAAGCTCACGGAGGCAGCCATCCTGACTGATTACATGTTGCTCTTCTTCTGCTCCACACAGATGATGTATAGGCAACCTCTGTCAGTGTGCTGGCTGGGATGGCTCCAGTCACCACCACTGAGGTTGACAGACACTGATAGGAGCAGAGAAATAACAGACACCCAGTCTCATCAGTTGTTTGCACTGTGTCTCTGAGTGTTGTTTATGTTGTGTCTCTGAGAATGTTGTGTTCTAATTTCATTAGGTTTTGTGTCAAAATAATCTATCGCTGTCTATGTAGTGGTTGGTTAGCCTCATTCCAGGCCATCCCACCATCCACTTTTTACCGTAAGCAATCATACACTGGATGGTAGGGAGGCATGGGAACAAGGCTACTTCAAGCAAATGAAAACTGCATGATTGAAGGGCGTGGAATGAGGGCAGTGGATGGTCGCTGTGTATGTAGTTACACCTATTATTACCTTATATTGACTGATCACATGAATGGAGCCACCATGGATATCTACTCGCATATGCAAGTACGCAGGTGTTCCTACAAGTCATGCGAGGTGAGTGTACATTGGAATGAAAATACACACTATAGATATATGTGTGTTTCCACCCTTCTGTTTTATCTGTTTTATCTCTGGATTTTATTTTCCAAATTTATCTTCCACAAACTATTTTTGTCTTGGAATTGCATACTAAACACCTTCTCCCTTTATGTCTACACTTCTCCTAACTTGATTGTACTCCCCCGATTGCTGCAGAATGTTGCAAACAGAAAGCCTGGCAGGCGAATCAGGATCAAACTTGGGTGTAATGGATCGGGAGACCGCTCTCCAACTTGCAGACTCAAAGGGACTCCAGATCATTCAAGTACGGAAGGAAACTCCAGAATCTGAAGCTGTCTTCAGGCTTGTTTCATGCAAGCAGTTGTGGGAGGATGAAAAGCGTAAGAAACAAGCACAAAAGAAAGACCCGAGGAATGTTACCAAGGAGATTACCGTCTCTGTGAAGATAGCAGAACACGACCTAGCTGTGAAGGTGAACCACATGCGAGAGTTTCTTGAAAGGAAGCACAGTGTTAAGCTGTGGGTTAAGACAAAGGTTCAGAGGGTGGAGCACTTGGCTACTGAGAGGAAGAAACAGCTGAGAATGTTGGAGGAGGTTGCAAAGAGTTTGGAGGATGTGGCTGTCAGAGAGGCGGAGCAGAACCTTCATAGGAACAGACTAGTGTGCACATTTAGGCCATTGTAGGGTGCAGGTATTTCCTTTATGGAAATGCTTGTACATATGCATGTATGGGTTAAGTCACCGTGATGCCATGTGTACTCATGCATATTCAGACAATGTTTGAGTTTCCTGGAATACATGCATGACATACTAGCCTCGTACCGGTACCCACATGGCCTGGGTACAAGGCTAATGACATACATATTATAGTAAACAACAACAACAAATATTGGGAATTATGAAATAACACAATATGGACTGGTAATTAAGCTGGTGCCTTGTTGCTAGGATGTAGAAACCCTACTGGAGAATACTGCAGCAAGCAAACGGGTCAGAAGTGGTTGGAAGGTAGTGATGCATGAAGTAACGTTTAGTCATTATACACGGTACACATTATAACCACGTTCTAGGGGCAAAAAAAAAACAAAAAAAAAAACAGCTACATTACACAACTATAATGTAATCTTCAAAATAAAAGTAATACTTTAGATACAGCTGTGTTTGCATTTAACATACTTTGCCACTATGTTACTAGCTAGTTTCTCTTCACCAACAGCCTCACCGCGCAGGGCAGCACACAAGGTACGCCAAGTTGCCCTTGGTTCAACCTTTAGCCATGTGATTAGCATCTCACTCAAGCAGTCCTGTGGATTCCCATGGTTTTTAGATTTGATATTATCCAGCTTCCCTTCCAGTCCTAGTTGTATCCCAAGGTAATACCATTTGTGGGAAATGTTAACTAGCTCATTCAACAAATCCTTCAGCTTTGGATTCTGTTCCGAGTTCTGGACTTGATCTTGAAACCAGATTAGGTGTTGATCTTTCAGCCGACCTTGTGACATATCTGTTTCGCTGCAAACAATGTAAGAGTCACCGTAGATTGTGGCTACATGGGATGGGTCACATGGGCAGAGAAATGCTGGCTTGACTCGAAGATCTTCAAATCTCATTAATTTGAAAACTTTCTCCTTAATTGCCTCAAAAATTGTCTTGCGTATGTTCAAGCAGAAACCACCGAGATGTTCTTCTTCAACATTGTCCGTATTGATGTGGATCTCAAGGTGTCGTGTATAGTCCACCATAGTTACTGTGACGGGAAGCTTGGGATCACTGAGTGTGACAATATTGTGTGCCAGACATTTCGGAACCTTTTTCGTTCGACTGACCTTCCAGTTGTATGTGGAGATAAGACAGGAGACGGTGTTGCCAAAGCAGCCATTGGGAACACAGCCACTGCTAAAGTGTATGACTAGTGGGGCTACCTTGGAGGGTGGGGGAAGATACTTTGGAATGTCATTCTCAGGCTTGTCTTCAAGCAATGTCATCATCAGGTATTCTCTTTCTTCTGATGGCTTCTGACCTAGCGTGCTGGAGCAAGAGGGAGGTTGCTGGTCATTGTCTAGTGGTTCTTCGATACTCAGTGGTGCTATTGCACAAATGTGAAGGAAGAGCTTAATGGCATCCTGGGGCTCATAGATACCAGGAATGAAGTGATCAGACAGCTGAAGACTCTCATCAGACAGCCGCAGACTCTTATCACACAGCATCTTTTCTGTGATGGTGCCTTCCTTGCAGAGGCGCTCATACTTGGGTGCAAGTGTAAAAAAGGCACCAGACCTCACCTTATAAGCAAGTGCCACAATTGCATTGACAAAGTCAAGGGGCACTTGTGGAGCCAGAAATACTACATTGGGAAGAATGTGTTGGAAGTAGAGGAAAATGTTGTGGCGATGGAAGTAGATCAATGCTGCTTTAACAACCTCACTGCTCATTTTCAACCTTGCCCCAACCTGCACACACTCCTCAAAGCTCAAGATCATGACTTTCCTATCTTTCTTCTGCTCTGCGTATTTAACGGCCTCATGCTCAAACATGAAAAAAGAGAGAGGAAGTTCGGTTTTCACTCCTATGTCTGCATTACTGATGCGCTGACGAAGATTTTCCAGGACCTTTTCGTCCTTGTCATCTGGCTCCTTCAAATTTACTGGAATAATCTTATTCATCAATTCATCTTCCTTAAAGAGACTCTCTACCTCCTCATTCATAGCTGCTAGGGTTTCAGGAAGCTTACCTTTCTTCTCCACACAGTCTCGGTGGGTGGCGATGACTGAGACTTTAGAATGCTGACTTCTTTTGTGTGTAGGACGCTTTGCTTGTAAAGTGCGAGCAAGCTGACGAATGACCTGCCTGTTAGTACGTATAGAGGGAAGAGGTCGCTCGAATGGCATGCCATCCTTATAGAAAGCAAAGTGAGAGTGCTCATCAAGAGATTGGTCAAGATTCAGGACAAGCAGTGTGAGGTTGGAGTTGTGGATCAAAGAAGGCATAATTTCCATAAATTCAGGCTGCCCTCCTGTGTCAATCATGTGCAAGAGTTCGATGAGGGCAGCTTTCTCGGAACCCTGTGCTGTTTGGACAAAACTGATCATGGTTTCCCTAGCATGGCTCTTCTCTGAAGGAGAGGGTGAAGGAGGAGTTCCACTAGGCTCTGGTTCAGGAGTACCAGGATCCTCCTCTTCTGTGAAGATCTTAGCTAGGGAGGCTATGTCAGCTTCAGGCAATCCAGCCTGAATGAAGGAAGCAAAGATCTTAAGTATCTCGTCTAATGAGAGGCGTTTCCAAGACATCCTCTCTGCGATGTGGCGCATGAGTCCACGAAGGGACTGTTTTGCTACCCCTGTGCTAGTGTACCTATCTGGAGGTTTTTCTCGGAAGAGTCTACTGATCAGCCACGTCTTCCCAGACCCCGCAATGCCGACAACTACTGCGAGTGTATTCCTCTGTTCGATACTTCCTGACTCTAGAGCTTGGTCTACAATTGCCTGAGCTTCTTCATCACTCATGACTGTAAGCGAAGAAATAAGTGAGCCTGGAGAAAATGAGGAGAAAGAAAGAGGGAGCAGAGAGGAAGAATTTAAGAAATAAAGAGAAAAATTATTGGTCAATATGATGGTAATCCAAACAAGTGCAGTTTAATCACTGACAACAGAATGCTAATGTACACTATGTATACTGCAAGAGTATAGTAGTAGTAAAAAGCTTACATCAGGTATCTCCATAAACTTAATGTGATACTATACTTCTGCAAATTACAATACTTGTAGAACACATGATCCAATCTAGCCCAAGAAATGGTACATATGTATATGTTGTGAACCGATTGCAAACTTGACCAGTTTGTAAACAGGCCACCGGTTTATAAACCGGTCATCCAGTTTTTAAACTGGTTGGCCTGCTTTCAGTTATACAAAGCGAAGTGGTCCCATTTATCCGAACGGTTTGAAAGCTGGCTGAACGGCTTGGAAGCTGGCTGAATGGTTTGCAAGCTGCTTGAACGGCATGAAAGCTGTACAAACTTGCCAAACAGCCTCTGGCCCGAACAGCATGAAAACTGGCCAAACGATTTACTGAAGCATACAAGCAAGGCAGTCTCGCAAGCAAGACCAAACCAACACAGGATCAGATACTGAAATCGCTCTGCACTGGTGTTGGTTGGGTCTCGCCTGCGAGACTAACAAGTAAAGCTAAGACTAACTTGAAAAAGAACTGACTAGCCTCATTCCCAAATTGCTTCGCAGCTTCTTTCCAGTAGCTTTTATCTGCACACGAAAAGACCGTTGACTATGTGCACGAGGTGGTAAGTCCAGTGCATGCGCAGGCCCGCTTTTTGACCGCACGAGCTGGCTTATTGATCCGCTTTTTGACTTCGTGTAAACCAGACCGGTTTTGAAATCCGGCCGACCAGCTTATAATCCGGTTGAACAGTTTAAAAACTGGTCAAAGGTGTGAATCTGGTTATAATTAACATTGACACAACAATCACATGTGCTAGACAAAGCACATGTGCCAACGACAAGGGTGTGTCACTAGCTTTGCTCCCACTAAAGCCTGGGTATGAGGCTAGTGTGTTGCAAAGTCAGTCATTTCTTTTGAGTGGCTAGCTGTTTTCACTCGCTAATGCTTAATCCATGGACAGACCGACATACAGTAGCCTCGTATCCAGGCCGCACAAAAGTACGAGGTTCTGAATTGGTGCTTGCTAGCTGAGAATCCTGACCATTGCATGCTCATTTAATGAGTGGGCGTGGTTAAAGTCTGATTATTGTGACTGAAAGTGCACTTGGGTTCAGTTTTGGAGTCAGGGCTCTGACAGAAATGTAAGAGAGGGAAGGGGTGGATAATAGGATGTTGCTTGGGCTCATACTCATATTTTCACTTGCCTTCAGCTTGTGAAAGTGTGCTCATGCCACACAGTGGAGTACCATAGCTTGGGAAATTTTTCGGTGCTGGGATATTTTCGTACACTTAGAAATGTACGAAAATTAACGCTTGAATTATTTTGTACAACAAATGATTAAAGAACAAAAAATTTTATGATTCGAAAATAACACATGTGCTTGTATAGCAGCTAGCTAGATACATGTAGCTGGAGGTGAAGATCGAGAGCGAACAAGCAAGAAGCAATGTCGATTCTGAACTATTTGAAACCCGAAAATGTCCCAACGGCCCTTTATCTCTGCGCCTACCTTCACAAGCGATCTCCCTGGCCAATAGCGAGGTCGCGAAGGCTACCAAAGACAGCAACAAGAAACGTGGCCAATACAAGAAGTATCATTGAAACATCACTTTAATCAGACAAAATATGTCAATTTAGTGGCAGGTAGGCAGAACTCCTCCATGCTGCACTATCCCGATCTCTAGCCAATTGAAGGTCCCTCTCACTATTATAGTAGCTTGGCAATTTTTCGTACTGCATGTCCATTTGTACGAAAATTTTGCAATACAAAAAATTAAACCATAAAAATAATACATAGTGTAACAAAATTAGCTGATAAACACAGTGTATATGACAGTGGCCTCATTCCCAGACTCATACTGATGAAAGCTGGGTACGTGAGAGTCTGGGAACGAGGAACAAGACAAACAGCGTATAATAGTTATTAGACTATGGTATGCATAATATGCTTTGATCTTTTGAAGTTAATTAGGTATTTAAAATCAAGCAATTACTCCCGGGCAGGTCATTAAATGCTGTTTAGAAACCCAAGGTCATTAAAATGCTGTTTAGAAACCTAAGAACTTTTTTGTTGTTTTGCAATGGAAGGGCCGATTCTCCCCTGGCCTCACCAGGAGAGCTACTGCCAGCACTGTATAGAGCGCTCGTACTGTACTGAGTACTAGCACAACAGCCAAAGTGTCACACAAATCTCGAGTATTATTCGTGCAGCTGTAGTTCTTACTTGGTGTGTGGAACCACGCACAGTTGGACAGCTTCCCATCAGCTAGCCACTATCCTGACGGATGCCGACGATAATTTCACTTACCAGGCGGTTGATCCAGGGATAGCGCTAGGACCAGTTTGTATTCGACGAGTCGTTGCCGCCACTCCCAGCGGAACTGGGATGCTAGGCGTTCAACTGCCAGCTCGGACCATTGTTTCATGGTCGCCAGCATCCGAGAGCGGCTAGGTAGCAAGCTAGCTGCCCATCGGCATCATGGCCGAGCACCAGCAGCATCTTGGTTTCAAGTCGACGCGGGCGAAAGGCCTTTCGTCATCGATCCGACTCTGCCTCGACTGTAGAGCTGTTTCGGGGATCCTTTAGTGGCCTAAGCGTACTCAAATTCATCCTTTTCCAGTCAAAAAGCAGCAGCAACGCACAGCAACACAAGCTACGTCGATTCAAAAATTCAAAAATGCAATACCGGAAACAGAAACCGCTTACATAATCCGCCCACGCACTATGGTATGAACCGTAGTATATCGCGCGAATCATACTACAAATTCGCGCCCACAGTCTCGCGCCCATAGTCTAAGTCGGTTATTGCACTATGCCTCGGCTCTACGTTGTTTATAGAAACCTTCGCGATGTTACATAATCACCTCGGGCTTCGCCCTCGTTGATTATGTAACATCCCTCAGGTTTCTAAAACAGCGTAGAGCCTCGTCATAGTGCAATAACCTATACTAAACATTAAACAGTTTACACTAACACTTCAGTGAATCAAGGTAGCTAGCTACCATATTACCTGAGGGTGATTGTGGGAGGAGGTGAGGGGGAGAGGAGGTCACTCCTTGTACTGCAGCAGGTTCTGGGAAGGTGAAGGAGGGGAGGGGTGGTCAGAGATGACGCAGTGGGAAGGGCCAGAGGACAAAAAAGCAGTCATCAGTACATACAAACCAAAACTTTATGTCTGAACTGGTAATTTTTCCAGGCAATAATGATGCCCAGCTCATAATGATATTCAAGTATGCATAAACATGTGCTGTATACACTGAAATTTTGTAGTGGATGCGTTTTTGCATATTTCACAGATTGGTCTACACTCGTGCAATGAAATTATGTGTGCTAACGTGTTAGTATGTGACGGCGGGCAGGCAGAGGGCGACTGTCGTATATACCGAGCATTGAGTGTGTATAGCTGGTTGAACAATATGCGAAACACAGCCTGCTCGCTCTGAAAAATTTCACCATTTTCTGATTACATCGTGCTCACATGAGAAAAGATACCAGGCTCTCCCTGCTTTTCCGTACTGCAAGCGACGGAAAGCTGGGCAGGGCCTGGGAACAAGGGTAATGCAACTTTTTGGTTGGATGTTACCCCTAGCAACCAACTGCCATACCCTCCACTAATTCACTTTCTGTTAATCAAGTTCAAAATATTTGGTTACTGCACTCTCCACTTAGTAGATTCATCACGAATCTTAGTAACCAGCTAGCAATGCATACTATATCGCGGGAAACTTTCAAGGGAGAAAACTTTCGCGAATTTCGAGGTTTTGTAGCTATTCGCGAAAGTTTTCTCCGCGAAATTGGGGGGCGTGGCATCTTTTGGCAGTGACACCAGCGAGCAATCTGCGAAAGTTTTCTCCGCGAAAATCTTATTTCCGCCAAATCGCGAAAGTTTTCTCCCTCGAAAGTTTCCCGCTATACGGTGGTTCCTGACAAGAGTGCATTAGTCTTGTTCCCAGATCCCACCTGCGAGGAGAGGGTCTGGTGACATTCAGCTGATTCCTCGGGCTTCATTAATGCTGATTGCTTTTTCTGGCGAGAAATTTCCAACTGCCAATCATAATGCAGAAAACACAATCTGCAGTTGCAACACACTGGAAAGCTACTTTAGCACGATGATAGCACTTTTTTGGTGCAAGGGAAAGAGCATAATTGTAACTTCAATATTTTTTGAAACAGGGCAGAATCTCCTGTACTGAAAATAGAACAGGGAAGCATTTCAGCACTTGTGCTATAGAAACAGAGCTTCCTATCAATATCTCACACTCCATATGGGCCGGGCATATAACTCGTACAGGGAGAGATTCTGCTGTCACTATAGCAACTATTGAGTGTTACACGCTCTTTCCTGCTCCCCTTCTTCTCATGTGCTCTTGTTCATGATTACACCAAAGATGTAAGTAAAAGAAGATATTTTGATGGCTGGTAATTTTCAATTTATTGCCTACAGTGAGCAAATCACATTCCCATATGTGGCAGTGTAGAAATCGAAGATTATTCTGTCGCTTATTTCGATCACATCAGTGCATTTGAACAATACTAGATATGCCACTCAGCTTTTCGCTGTCGAGCTAGCTAACATGCTGTATAGCTGATATGCCAAAGTTGGTTTCTGGAATCATACTGACTGCAAAATTAAACCACAAAATTTCTGAAACCCAATTGTGGCCCTGTTTTGTAATCAAGTTACAAACCATACGGTAATGAATGAACAATGAATACACAATGTAATGACATCCAATATGAACACATATTCATTGTGCCATGTTCCACTCAGACATCTCATTCACAACATGCTTGGTAAGGTGGTGCAAGCCTACCTTCTTGCTCTGTTCAATAAATCTTCAACCTATGCTTTTATCCATGTACATCAAGAGCGCATAAGAACGGGCGGCTTGAGTAAGAGCGTGTACCTCCAATAGAAGCTCGTAGTCCACTCAAAATTATTGAACCATACTAAAAATAGAACACCCGGTCATGTGCTTAGCAACAATGGCTAATGTCTACGCAGCATGTGCAGTATGTGTTACTATTTTTATTACTGGCGGTAAATTCTGACCAGTTTAAATTTTACGTAGTTACACGATCTTACTCAAGCCACCCGTTCTTATGCACTCTTGATGTACATGTATGCTCAATTGCTCACCTTGCACAGCTCTCTAACAAAATTCTGCCTTGGCTATTGTGCAAAGTCAACAAAAACATGTCTTACTATTCAAGTTTTGCCCACAGCTGCAAGTAAACTCACGTCCGACACCACCCTTAAACCAGCTAGCTAAGGTAATCTGTAGCACTAAGCATCTTGGGGTAGCTACAGTTTAGACTTACATTGTAATATATGGAAGAGGAAAATAATATTATTATATACCTAGTATACGCGCCAATAGTATTTCCCATAGAGCAACATGACTAATATTTTCCCATATTCGATAGTCCGTATTTCATAGCCCCCAGGGCATATGCTGCATAGCAACCATGGCGTGTGCTTTAATTGGAATGCACTCGTAGCCGCTGCTGAAACAACGAATAAGCTTTCATTACGGATGAAGACGGAATTATTTGCTAACTTACGGTACTTCTGGTAGAGGGATCGGTACGCGTGCTGGTGCCGTCCAAAGCTAGAAACAGGCCAGCAGCCTGAAGCTTATTAAATATGCACGCAGCAACGACCTTTGTACTACGCATGCGCAGTAGCTGTCTATCTTCTAGGTGCTGCTAAATCAGAGTAGCATATAATAAATATGTGTGAGAAGGCAATATGGCTGGATATTGCACTCTTATTTTCACTCGCTTGCAGCTCGTGAAAATACGGCTGCACACTCGTTCAATATCCAGCCATATTGCCTTCTCACCCATCAAATAATTATTATTTATCATAGCCGAGATACATGTATGGGAATGGGGAAAATGTTCACATGTTGTAGCCTTCTCCCCAGGCCCCACCCAGATTTCTGTTGCTTACAGTATGGAAAAGAGGGAGAGAGCCATTTATCTTTCCTCTTATGAACATGACACACATGTACTCAGAAAATGAAATTTTCAGAACAAGCATTGTTTTGTAAATTGTTCAACCAACTAATTAGCACTCAATGCTTTGTGTGTGTGACAGTCGCTTCCTGCTAGGATACAATGTAAGTGTTACCTGGTACCTCCGCTCATCTTGCTGTTTCGCACCCCACCTTAGGTCCACACACAATTAAACCCTTTCTACCAATCTTCCTATCCTGACGTCACTCACATCAGAAAATACTCTCCCACTTTTAATCTCATGGTACTCAAAAGACAGAAAGCAGGGGCCTAGGAACGAGGGGTGTGTGTTTGCATTTGATCACAAAATGTGAAATCTTCTCACTGTACAGCAAATGTACCTATTTGACATACCTTCAGCCTTGTGCCTCCTGGCTATCTTCCTTGCAAGTGCCATGTTTGCACCACCTGTAGAATGGGCCACTGCCTCCACCAATCACTGCCAAGTTGGTTCACCAAACCTCTCCACATTGTAGTTCCATTTCAGCCACTCCTTCACCATTGAAATCAGGCAGGCAGGAGGGTTACCAATGTTCCTTGCTTCAATGACACTCAACATACTATGGTTGAGTCGCAGAGCAATACCAATGCTCCTCCATTGTGCACAGACTGGGATTAGCTCCCTTTGCACATCATAGAGATCATCTAAATCTGAGTAAACAGCAAGGCAGAACAAAGTCATGAGCTGTCTATTTACCACATACCAGCTAGTATTCTATTAATCACAGAACTTCTGTCACTTGCAATACAAGCAACAGAAAGGTGGGCGGTGGCCTCGGAACAAGGCTATTCTAGCTAGTACTCTGTTTATCAGGTTTATTAACCAGGAGCACATTGCACCACACACATTGTAACAGCTAACATCATTTCCAGGACTTTGTCATCTATTGCTTCCAGTATGTAATTACAGAGAGGGAAGTCCTGGGAGACCTCGTCACGTGCAGTGATGTCAGGCGGACAGAGGGTAGACACACAGGAGGTGGTGCCTGATGAAGGATCTTAAGACCCTTTCTTAAAATGTCTATCCAAGTTCTGGAAGCTGGAGTGTTCACAAGGCGGTGTCAATATAGCTCATTATGAATGGTCAGGCACTGGACCCCACAAGTCTACCTGACACTACCTTATGTCACTACACGTAATGAGATCTCCCAGGCTTTCCCCATCATACTAGTACCCTGGAAGCAATAAAGTACTGGAGGTGGTGAAGAGACAAAAAGAACAATACACAGGTCTATATATGAGTAAGGCTACTAACATGATCAGGAGCACATGATGATGTCCTCAGGCCTCCCCCGTTTTTGCCTTCCGTTTGCATTACTACAGATGTGGAAGAGCGGCAAAAAATGGGGAAGGCCTGGAAGCATTCATCATGTGAATGATGTGAGGTGGATGTGAGGTGGATGTGAGGTGGACATATGTGAGGGGGAGGGGAAACGTGGAAAGGTAAAATGATGTCATCAAATGCTCTTGACAATCATAATCCATGATTATCAGGACAGGGATGGATACCACAAACAAAGGAGGTGTTCCACATCCACCCTTGTTCCCAGACCTCCCCCGGCTCCAGTTTTTGATCGCTTGCAGTATACTGCAGCAAAACTGGAGCCAGGGAAGGCTTGGGAACAAGGCTACTCCACATCAGGATCGCACTACATTGAACTGATGGCTACATACAATTTCAGTCGGGAAATATCCACAGGCTCATGATTGTGAGTGGGGTCGCTACTAGGACACAGTTTGGTGGCACAGAAAGTAGTGAAAACTAGTCATGTGTTCAGTAGCTACATTGTACATACATCTGTACCTAGTGGAGTGGAATCAACTTTCGAGAGATCAAGATCACCAGGAGAACTCTGCACACCTAGAGGGAGAAGAAAAATTTATTAGTCAAAACATAGCCAACTGTATGTATGTGGTCAACAGCCAGAACCAAAAAATAACCCAAGTATAGAAATCGAGTCAGTGCACATTGACTCCTCCAACAACACACTGCTGGAGACAATGTACATCAAGATGTGGTCTAGTCTCGTCCCCAGACATGATCTGGCACGTATATTGCTTCCAGTATAACGCAGGATACTGAAAGTGATCCGCACTGAGGTTGGTTTTGGGTCTGGGACTGAGATAAGATGTGGTTAGCCCATTTGATCACATCTTGTACAGCCTCATTCCCACAAGCTCCTGGCTTTTATCACATAACGTGGGATATTCCGATAAAAACACAAACCAGTGAGGAGCCTGGGAACGAGGCTACATATAGCTGAACCCCCTTATTACCACTCATGCACTAGCTGAACTACCTTATGAAGACACTCTCTCGGAAATTACAAGACAGCTCCAGTGTATATTGTACGTACATGTACACACATCTCAGGGGCAACAGGATATCTCAATCATACACACAGCACTCAAAAAGAGGGCGGGGCAGCAATGCAAGCAAAACCAGCAGACATGATAAAATAGTTTCAAACTCTGTTTACATTGCTATGTTCGCATGCACTGGACAGTACCAGCCAATCAGGTTGCAGAGTTTGATAGCAATATATTAGAAGAACGCTTAAAAATAATCAAAGACACTAGATCAATAATGGTGTCATTTGACAAAGCTTTAGATGTCATAGCTAGGTGTCAGTGTTGCTCTAATTAGGTGCCTTTCTAAACAAGGCATAGCGAGGCACCACTCTTCACTTACACTGTAGCTTTATTTCCCCCCTAAACTACAGTAATTCTTGGGGCATAAAATTTTCCAAGACTCATTACACATGCACAAACATACTGATGTCGTATATCTGAAAGAGGTAGGTATAATAAACCATTTTTTTGTTGTATTCATCAGGGTATTGCTAGGGCTCACATACTCATATTTTCACAAGTACAAGCACATGCATTAGTAGCTGTGTGTGCCCTCATGCCTGGGAGAATACAAACTTCAGGAATTGGCAAATTTGGATGGTCACATTTAAATTAGGCATAAAAGGAATTTGGTGAGCAGAAAGTAAAATTACAACTTCCTAATCTGGTGGCTTTTAGAATGGCATTATCAGATGCATGTACATCTACAGTGATGTTATGCAAAGTCATGCACACACACACAAACACACAGACGCACACACACACAGATGCATGCACACACATACGCAGACACATGCACGCACCACACACACAGATGCACACACATGCACGTACACACACACGTGCGCACACAGACGCACACACGCACGCACACACACACACACACACACACACGCACGTACGCACACACATGCATGCACGCGCACACACACACCCACACGCACATACACAGACACATGCACGCACCACACACACAGACGCACATACACACACACACAGACGCACACACATATGCACGACGCACACACACACACATGCATGCATGTATGCACACACATACAGGTACGTACACACGTATACACACACACGTAGCTAGCTAAGAGTGGAGCCTCATGTACAGTGACCATAGAACCTAAACTTGAGGACAGCCAAGAACAATTTGTTAGACTATACGGCTGTCAAAAACAAGTACTGTAATGTATTCTGATTGTTGTATCACAATTATTAGCTACACTATGTATGTACTAAGTATATTGTAAGTCACATGACCTGATTAACTATTACACTCAACAGAGGTTAGCACACTACAGTGGCTCTCTTAGAGACAATGGTGGTCTGAGAACATGAATCATAATCAGCTACATGGTGACAGGGGCGGCCAGACTCTTACGATAGAGTCAGATTTTTAATTACACAGATTATTATTGTTTACGGCCTTCTTGAGCAAAGAACAATCAGAACTGCTGTAGTTCACTCCTTTAGCCTCATAACCTGCCCACAAAAAGCCTGGTTAGTTCACTCAGAGCATGCGAACCTTGTGCAGCAGTCTCATTCCTAGACCAAGTTTTAACATGGGAGGGCAACTCATCACAAAATTCCTTGTGTGTGTGCGTGTACATGCGTGCATGTGTGTGTGCGTACATGTGTGTGTGTGCGTCGTGCATGTGTGTGTGTGTGCGTGCGCGTGTGCGTCTGTGTGCGTACATGTGTGTGTGTAGGTGTGTGTGTGTGTGCCTGTGTGTGTGGTGCGTGCATGTGTCTGCGTATGTGTGCATGCACGTGTGTGTGCTGTGTGCGTGTGCGTCTGTGTTCGTGTGTGCGTGCATGCGTGTGCATGCGTGTGCGTGTGTGTGTGCGCGTGCGTGCATGTGTGTGCGTACGTGCATGTGTGTGTGTGTGTATGTGCGTGCGTGTGTGTCTGTGCATGTGTGTGTGTGTGCATGTGTGTATGCGTACATGTATGTGCGTGGTGCATGCGTGTGTGCATGCATGTTTGTGTGCGCACGTGCATGTGTATGTGTGTGCGTGCGTGTGCGCACGTGCGTGCATGTGTGTGTGT
This sequence comes from Agelas oroides, assembly GCA_949130485.1. Lineage (NCBI taxonomy): Eukaryota > Metazoa > Porifera > Demospongiae > Agelasida > Agelasidae > Agelas > Agelas oroides. The sequence continues at coordinate 1,220,410 of OX422192.1, read as the reverse complement.
GTATGTGCGTGCGTACGTGTGTGTGCAAGTGTGTGCGTATGTGTGTGTGCATACGTGTGTACGTACATGTGTGTGTCTACGTGTGTGTGTGTGCTACGTGCGTGTGTGTGTCTGTGTGTCTCTGTGTGCGTCTTGCATGTGTGTGTGTGTGTGTGTGTGTGTGTGTGTGTGTGTGTATGTGTGTGTGTGTGTGTGTGTGTGTGTGTGTGTGTGTGTGTGTGTGTGTGTGTGTGTGTGTGTGTGTGTGTGTGTGTGTGTGTGTGTACCTTATCTTAGTATTGAGTCTTGCAATGAAAGACATACACACAATGGAGTAAGGAGCTCCCTAAAGGTCACTAATATTGAAATGTACTGATCATGTTATTGGTGAGTACATGCCTAGGTACCCATCAACAGTACAACTTGTGCACACAAGCAGCTCCCCATAGGGATGTGCCACCCACCCCCAGACCAACTAAGGCCCTGATCTCATGCACTACTCTAGTGCTAGACAAACTTCTGAAGCTGGGCCAAATTAACACTTAAAGGAGTACTGACTATGTCCCAGCCCTCCAACTATGGTGTGGACACCCAAAGTCCCACCTGTAGGTACAGATCTTGTTCATCAAACCTAAGTCAGGTACCCAATTTACTATTTTACTTGGGCCTGGGTTAGCCTCGTCCCCAGGCCTCCCCCGTTTTTTGTTCTTCGGTTTGCGTTCAGTATAATACACAGGAGCGGAAGAGCAATCGAAAAATGGGGAAGGCCTGGACTCATTCATCACGTGAATGACGTCAGGTGGATGCGAGGTGGACGTAAGGAGGAGAGGTCGATAGTTCATGTACGGACTAAATTGAAAAGCGAGTTTCTTACCCGTGAAGACGAGTAGTTTCGACCATGCATGCTAAGGTCTGAAGTCCAGAACTGTGGTTGAACGCTTGAACGGATGATCCAGTGCGTTGATTTTGCGATTGGGCCCCTCCTCCCTACGTCCACCTCGCGTCCACCTGACGTCATTCACGTGATGAATGAGCCCAGGCCTTCCCCGTTTTTCGCTTGCTCTTCCGCTTCAATGTATTAATTATACTGAACGCAAACCGAAGAACAAAAACGGGGGAGGCCTGGGAACGAGGCTAGACCTGGGTAGGCAAGCCTAGTGGAGAAAGATTTTTTCTCCAGTGTCTCCAGGGACTTGAACTTGTGATCTTTTCAATGACAGCCAACCACTTGGCCACACAGTCACCACACACACACACACACACACACATATACACACCACACACAACAGTGCACATGCAATAATGTGCATAACATACACCTGTGTTCAATATCGTATGCACTTCTTGTGATGGAGAAAATTGCTACTTGTATATGTGCACAACTAGAGATGTATGACATGATTATATACATACCTTTCAAAAGGTGACATACTTTCTCGGCAACATCTGCCATGCCAAGTGATAACAGAACGTCCACCAGCTTCATGTAGGTTGCTTTAAAACCAAACTTGCCCTTCCATATTTGGAGTGCTTTCAGACTCTTGTCTTTCACTTTTCTCCCTCCTTGTTCAGCGTCATCCAGGTCATTTTCACTGAGGCCTAAGTACGTTGCAACTTTTCGCCATGAGGTGAGGAATAAAGCTATTTCACAAAGGTGATCATCACTGATGGACGCATTGAGTTTCTCAGGATGTACACCGACTTCCTTCAACAGCTCCTCCAGTGTAATTGCAGCCATTATAGTAGTAGTAGGCTAGTGGAAACAAACAGAAGAGTATACATGTGGGTCTGCGAAGGTCTTCTTTGCTATTACCATGCCCAGACCCCACCCAGGACAGGAGAGGGTCTGGTGATGTTTGGCCGATCCCTCAGGATTCATTAACATTGATTACTTTCTGGGGAGAATTTCCCTCCGCCAATCACATTGCAGAAAACACAATCTGTAGTGCAACAATGGAAATCCTTGGCTACTTCAGCACAATGACACAGCCCTTTTTTGGCACCTAAATTAGTTATCAGTTCACAACTATGCATATAGCAAGCTATGAATTTTTAATGAAGCCAGAAGAATCAGCGGAATGTCACCAGACCTCCTTGTGGGTGGGTTCTAGGCACAAGACTATCAGTACACAAGCTGTGATAACCCATGAATTCAATCCTTATCAAATGAATGTTGTACTGAAAGCTACAATAACATCATCATGAATATTATACTCAATCAGCACATGTAGACTAGCCTGTTCCCAGGCCACTCGCAGATTTTTTCTCCACACATTGCCAGAAATGCAGCTATGAGATAAAATCTGCAAGTAGCCTGGGAACAGGCTACATGTAGACTAGTCATGTCCCCAGACCAAATTTTTCGTGTGCGCCCTGCGGCCTCGTCGAAAAATAGGGTCTGGACACTTTCACTACGAAACTGGGGCAAGTTTACATACGGTGGTCAGTAAATTGGGTAATTGTAGGTGTTAATTACATTATCAGCTACCGGCAGCATTTGCTTTGGCGCCAAAAAATTTGCAAGCTGGCTATTTGTGCTGATGCATAACGCAATTCACTTTACCTGAGCAATCTGATTGGTGCAACAACATGCCAATACGCTCGTCTGATTATACGCCTCAGTTTTACCAGTGAACGTGTCCAGACCCTATTTTTCAACAAGGCCGCAGGGCGCACGCGAAAAATTTGGTGTCTGGGGACGAGACTACATGTAGACTACATTGTAGTACAGTAGATTCCCAAAATGATGGTCTACTTCTATACCACAAGTGTTAACTTTATACTGCTTGGGAGAATGGCAGTTTCTACAGTGTTTGGTCACAGGTGCGTGTCTTCTACACTGCAACATACCTGATTCCACAGCTGCGTTGAAACAGCTGGTTAAATGTAGTGGAGTTTAACGCCCCTGAATGCCTATTCTGAAGAGAGAGAAATAGTGAGGCAATGAGTCAGTGTTGCCTGGGTCTTCACCATCTTCAGAATCCACACTCACAACCACCCTAACCCTTCAGTTCATGCACAAAGCTGGAGGAACACCAGCCTCAAACCAAGGCTTTCTATTCCAGATTTTATCCCGCAGATTTAGATAAAATTTTCCCCCAAAGCTGCAAGACATCATGGAAAGTCTGGGATTAAGGCTGGGTAAACGCTTCCTACTACGTACATATTCAGCTGCTGATATTGTTCGTATTGCAAATTTGTTACTTTTTGCTGCAAAGAGTGCTTATGGTAGTAAACAAGTCGAGTACTATCACGAAAAATTTGGTCAAGGGCAAAAATTGGTTCAGGTGGACCAAAACTGGCAGAAATAAATGGTCTGCGTGTGCATGCTGTGTTCACGAGTAATTTAGAAGCTACTGGCCGGGTCTAGCAACAGATGACATCAGCAAGGTGTAGTGAGTGAAAGGGGACAGCAGGCATCAGATTTTCTGAAAGAAGCCTACACACGTGGAGGGGAAAATGCATGCATGGTTCTGGCTTTTCCTGTGGACTGTCAATCTGGAAGTTTAAGCACAAAAGCTACGTATTACATGTATTTGTCTTGTCCGTTATCTTGCAACTGTTAGCTATATACTCGCTAACGGCATGTGTAGCTATGTCCTTTCTGTTCATGTTTCATGTACATTGCTTGCATATACCTAGTCGATCTTCTCAGCAGTCAGAATAGGGAAACAGGACCATTCATGGTAGCAGTTCAGTGGACCAATTTTGGCAAGGGGGGACCATTATGGCTGTCGAAAGTGATCTGGGCAAACCACAGTACAGGAAATTACTTTCGGGTGGGACAGATTTTCACGTTACAGTCTAACTGAGGAAAAAATTAGTTTACTAAGTCACAAGTACCTGGAAACCTGTGCTATCTTCTCAGTACTGGGTACGAACAAATTCACCTCCTGCTGTCATCTGTACATGTGCTAGTGTTTGACATGATAACAAATTACTGAACTGCTACCATGAATGGTCCTGTTTCCCTATTCTGACTGCTGAGAACATTGACTAGGTATATGCAAGCAAAAAAAAAAAAAAAAAAAAAATAAATTATGCGGCGTTATTTACGCACAACTGTTATCTGTATACTGTAAACTACATGTATTTACAATACATAAAAATAAACTCACCACTGGTAATAGAAAGGATATGATGAGCGCGATGAGCTACAGAGTTTGCCACCATAGATAATGCACTGTATGTTGCCACTCAGGCATCCGCCCATCGCTCAAAAAAAGAACCCCTACACGGCTTATCCAAATTAACGAAACATGTACTGCCTACTGAAATATTAAATTGAGTGACCGACTTGCAACGTGTTGACAGTTGAAGTCGGTGCAGATCAAGATCCAAGAAGCATAAGAATAGTAAGTCAATTATCCTCCAGAAGCCACTATTCTTTTCTACACGTTTTTACAGCATATGAAAGGAGTATTTTTAAGCTTTGTGTTTTTGTGTCCAGCATATTCAGAACTAGTCTCGCAAGCCCGACCCACTTAGACGGTGCAAACCAACATGTATCTTGCGATTGACCTTATCTTATGTAGCTGTTGCCATGGCAACACCACAATGGTACCAGACACCTAACATGGTTACAGCTTCCATAAACCTGAAGGAGATTCCCCCAGACAAGCTTGGTGACATCACTGCACGTTTTGGGGAGCAGTACTGTGCTGTTTGTGTGGGAGGTGAGTCACCTGATGAGCCCATGCTACCCTCCTCCCCTAACACACACTCCCTCTCTTCCTCTCTTTTTGTGTGTGTGAGGATACATACTAGAGATACGGCCGTTGTCAACATGCTAAGCTGTTGCATAATGCGAATACACTTAGCTGTCTCTAAGGCTAGGATAAAGTGACGTACATGTAACATTCTTCCCTCCCTCCCTCCCTCCCTCCCTCCCTCCCTCCCTCCCTCCCTCAGACACAGTGCACTGGGAGTGTCACCTGGCTGACACCATAGTTCCAGACAAATGTAAACTGAGTGTTGGGAAGGTGAGAGCAGAACTGAAGCTCAAGAAAGCCAACCTCATCCACTGGAGTGAATACGAGGTAAGTGGTACCAGCCAGTAGCTCCACATTGTCCAATGTAGACTGCCAGTAGAAGCATGCTTTCATGCATTATGCTTAATACGCAATGTTTGCAGCTCGTAATCCATGCATGTGCGGAACACAGCCGCAGTGATAATTACAACACAACAATCACAAGTGTGCTGCGTTTTAGCAACTTGAAACCTTTCTCTAGCCTCGTTCCCTGGCTCTCCTCACTAAGGAGGGGGAGAGCCTGGGAACAAGGCTACCCTCCCTCTGTGTTAGCTAGCATGATTCTGTTAGTCTCTTGTGTTTGCACATGCAGGCTAATTCTCCCACTGCTGATAACCTCAAGGAAGAACCACCCCCTGTTGCAGATGTCCGTCCTCCCACATCTCACCCTCCCTCCACATCCCTCCCTTCCTCCACTACCGCTGCCTCTGAGAAACCCTTTGGTATGTGTCCACCTTCCCTCCTCTCCTCCTCTCATTCATTGTCTCTTCCTCCTTCTCCCCCTCCCCTTCCTCTGCCTTCTCATCTGCCTGCTCTCCTCTCCTCCCCCACCCATTCCTTCTCCTCTCCCACCCATTCAGTCTCCTCTGCCACCCATTCAGTCTCCTCTGCCACCCATTCACTCTCCTCTCCCATCCATTCACTCTCCTCTCCATCCATTCCCTCCTCCGCTTACCTCTCTCACTCAGTGTCCATCTCCCTCTCTCTCCTCCAGTGAGCGAGGACCTCACATACCTTAACCACATGCCTCATGACTGTGTGGACAGGGTGAGTCCTTGAGCTGAGCTAGCTAGTCTTACTATTGTAGCTCTCGGAGATAAAAGAAGGATTTGTTGTTCTGGGAGGGGAATGTTTGAACCAAGCTAAGAACATGCAGTATTGGGTCCTTCAAACTGGTACCAGCAGTTGTGACGTTTTGTTATGTACTGGTATATTACTGTGTGTGTGTGTGTAGGGTGGAGATGTGGTGGTGGTAAAGGTGGGGGTGGGAGGAGTGGAGGAGGGAAGGTGTCAGGTGACCTTCCGTGAGAGAACACTGGAGATTCGGTTTCAGACCAGGTGAGAGAGGAAGGGAAGAAGGTTGGTGAACAAAGTGTAGAGATTAGGAGGGTAGGCATTGAGTTTTGAAGTTCTGAAAACACTAGTACTGTTTGAACTTTTGCAAGTACATCACACGATCATCACCTTCCCTCCTCCCTCCCTCTTTGCTCCCCCATAGTGACCAGAAATTTCTCCGGACTTGCTCAGGGAGTGGACCATCTGATACATTCATTTGGGGCATGCAACTGTAGTAAGTACCTAGTGCGTGTAATGTTTGCATGTGTGTGCAGTGCAATACATGCACAAGCTTATACATGTGCATTTAACCCTTTCCAGCACAATGACAGGCACATTTAACCCTTTCCAGCTCAATGATAGTCACGTTTAATGGTGGAAAATAAATGCATGTTTGATGATGCGATTGGATAAGAATGTAAATTGATTCCGTGGACTTCAAATTTGTATGTAGCAAGTTAACCTAGACCTTCCTCCTCCTCTGTGTGCATGGGTCTGGTTCCAAGACATTCAAGCCCTAGCTGGATTGAGTTCAGCTGTTCACTTTTCTCTTATTTGATCAAACGTGAAAGTGTTATTGCAAGCTCAATTGTTACTTTGATCATGGTCACTCTCTTGTTTGCTCACCTCTCCTACAGCGATGAGATAGTGCCGAGTGAGAGCTCTTTTTTTTTCAAGCCAACGTGTGTTGAACTCAGGCTGAAGAAAGCTAGTAGGGTACGATGGAAGGCTTTGGAACGACCTCAACACTCTCCAGGAATCACAGTAACAAATTCAAATTCATCTCAATTGACCAATCGCATTCAAACACACAGTCAGCAACCGACCAATCAGAATACAGATGACAGTGTGCTAAATGACTTGAGTGTCGATACAAATTCATCACCCCATGCCAACTCACATGCAACTACATTCGAACCACACAACGACGTCACCATGATGTTACCACAAAGAAAAGAGCCGTACTCCCCAATGCTCCAAGATGGTTCATATGCCTCTCCCTCTCCCTCCGCCACCTTGTCCCAAACTTCAGCGTACTCCTCCCAATATCCACCCACAACTCCAAAACTCTCCCCCTCACACATTCCCCCTGCAGCCATGGAGACGACAGACCCGTCTTACCGGTACAACCAGCTCCGCAGACCCAGTTATACCGGACTGTGCAACTTTGCCAACAACTGTTTCATGAACAGCGTAGTCCAGTGTCTGAGCAACACGAGAGAGCTGCGCGATTACCTCATCGAAGGACGCTACCTGGCAGATATCAACACAACCAATCCTCTCGGCTTCAAGGGAGAGCTTGCAAAGTGTTTCTCGGGGATCATTCGGAAGCTTTGGTCAGGAGAGTATGAGTATTTTCCGGCAGTGAAACTCAAGCAGGTCATCGCCTCTCGGAGCAGTACATTCGGAGGGTATCAACAACACGACTCGCACGAGTTCATGTCATACCTGCTTGACGGGTTACACGAGGATTTGAATCGAGTTCGTAACAAGCCACTGACATCACCAGTCGAGTTGGAGGATCGTCCCGATCAAGAGGTCGCCGAGGAGTCGTGGAGGGTGTATCGGTTCCGGAACGACTCATACTTTGTTGATCACTTTCAGGGACAGTTCAAGTCTACCCTTGTCTGTCCTGACTGCAGCAAGGTGTGTGGATCGAGGTGTGATGTGGGTGTGTGTGAGGTGTGATAGTGTGTGTGTGAGGATTTGAGGGTGTGAGTGTGGTATGTGTGTGTGTGAGGGTGGGAGGATGTGTCATGAGGGATGCTTGTTGTGTACATGTGTTTCTGGATCACACCATTTCTAAGCGTACATGTACTTGTATGTGAATTAACTGTACATGCATAATACATTGTACATGTGTACCATGTGTGCAATTACATCATCTCTGCCCAGGTGTCTATGACCTTTGACCCCTTCATGTCACTGTCGGTGCCCATCCCTCGAAACCTCCGCCACCTCCCGGTCATCTTTGTGCCCCGAGACCCCAACATCATGCCAATAGAGGTGGGTGGGTGTGTAGCCACTGCTCCACTGAGCTTTCATAGCTTGCAGTATGGGCCGGACCTGCACCCTCTCCCGTTAGATATTAATGAAATTCTGGACATAAGAATTGTTGGATTCGGCTATAATACATTAAGCCTGCAATAATGTTCTAATTTTTTTTTGGGGGGGGGGGGGGGGGGGGGGGGGGGAGAATTCCAGTGCACCTCCTCCCTCTGTATGAAACCTTGTTACTGCTAAGTGATGGAAAGCTGGGTGGGGCCTGACGACAAGGCTAAGGTATTCAGCATTTTCAACAACGAGAATCTGTAGCTTCTAGAGTGCATGGCAGAGCATGAGTTGCCACTAGAGTACATCTACCTTGCCTCTTCCTCTCTCTGCAGTACGTCCTGAAACTTCCCCCAGAGGCAAGATTGGAGCTGCTGAAGGCTTCTGTTGCGAGGAAGACTGGCATCCCCATGACACATGTGAGTGTGTGTTTGGGTGGTGGGGGGGAGAGGGGCTAGCTGTGACCCCTTACATATTCTTCACTGGTTGTTAGTACCTTGGTTACTTGTAACGAAAGTAGCAGGGGAAGCAGACTTCATCTGGTACAAAAAAACGTTACTTCAGTCAACATCCATGTTCAGTGGTGTGACTGTGTGCTTGTCTGTTGTCTAGTTGCGAGTGTTTGAGGCATACAATGGAAAGTTCCAGACACTGTTGTCTAGCAACCTGCAGCCAATCAAATCCATCGGAAGGGATGACATCATCATTGTGTAAGTTCATACATGTTCTGCTATCATCTTCCCTGAGGGCAATTAACAATTAGCAGAAACAAGAGCTGGCTATAGGTAGAGTTCTCTCCCTCCTTCTTTTCCCCACCTCCATCCCTTCCCACCCCTTTGTCCCTTCCCCCCCCCCTCTGTCCCTTCCCACCCTCCATCCCTTCCCGCCCCTGCATCCCTTCTCCCCCTCTGTCCTTTCCCCCCTCTCTCTCACCCTCCCTATCTTCCAGCTCTGAAGTTCTGTCAAGACATGAGGCAGGTGGTGAGGTGGTGGAGATCAACGTCATTCAGCGTGTCCGGTTGCCCATCTTCCCCACGAAGTGCTCCACCTGTGGGAGTGTTGCCAAGGGGAGGAAGAAGTTGATGAGGTGTAGCAAGTGCAAGGCCGTGGGATACTGTGATAGGTCTGTCTGTCTGTCTGTCTGTCTGTCTGTCTGTCTGTCTGTCTGTCTGTCTGTCTGTCTGCCTGTCTGTCTCTGTGACTGTCTGTCTGTCTGTCCATCTGCTCTCTGACTCTCTCTGACTGTCTGACTCTCTGTCTGTCTGTCTGTCTGTCTATCACTCTGTCTGTCTGTATTAGCCTCATTCCGAGGCCTCCCTGTTGTTTACTGCTCCATCTGTGTTCACAATAATACACGGATACAGCTCTTTCACCTCCGTGTGGTATTGTCAATGCAAGCTGAAGAGTAAAAATGGAGGCCTGGGAACGAGACTATGTCAGTATTGTATTTATGTGCATGTCTAAAGTAATGCTATGATGCTTGTATTGACTTTGCCACACACACACACACACACACACACACACACACACACACGCACGCACGCACACACACACACACACTCACACACTCACACAGAGAGTGCCAGTTGAAGGACTGGAGTGAACACAAGCTGAAGTGTCGCGGAGGACGACCAGTCCCGGTCGGTCTGCCGTTTGTAGTCAGCCTCCCAGCCAAGCAGCTCACCTACACCAACCTAGCCTCTGTAGTGGAGAAGATGGCCAGGTGTGTGGCACACCCACCTTATGTTCTACTAGAATCAAGGTTTTATGGTACCAACTTGAAACCAGAAACTTTTTCACTGATGGATCAACTGAAAGCTTCAGTCGTCATCAAAGCGAGGACGGCTGAAGCATCAGTCAAAATGTTGGCAGAAAGATTTCTGTTTGTCTGTGTGTCTTCAAATCTGAAAACGCTCATTTGGAATACCGTATAGCCGGAAAATTTGACAGAGAATTAAATTTGGCAGTTTGACGGTCAGGGTTGAGACCACCAAATTAAAATCCGCCTATAGTATTTCGTGTGCAACGCATAATGATGTAATGCATGCAATAGCGCTGTTGGCCCCATCTACGCAAGCTGTACATGTAGCTAGCTTGGCGCTAGCACGCTCCCAGTTTATTTCTTGTAAATTTGCGAACTCATGGCTTGTTCAAGTGCCTCAAGCAAGAGATGGCAACGCTCCTTGATAAACGGACCTGAGACGCCACCGCCAAATTTAAATTCTGCCAATATTTTTTTACAGTCGGTTTGGGGCCAAACCGCTAAATTTAAAGACCGCCAAAATTTCCGGCTACACGGTATGCATGAGTGAACACATTTTTGTGCTCAAAACTACATGTACACAATGTCATGCATTTGTTGATTGAGTGAAGAATTTTACACGGCACATTCTCCATGTACCGTTCCTTACAATACATCGTTACGTCACGTACTGTTGTTGTTCATACGCCATGAACGTCGCAGCTACCGTTAACGTGCAAGACAAAGGTGTTTGTCACTTTTAACACCGACAAAAAAAAAAAGAACGGAAGAGTCCCATTCCCTGGCCTTAGCCCTAACCCTAACTGTAACACTAAGCTCTAACCATTCAGCTACGAGGCACTGCTGATGACTGCGGTGCACTGCACTGCCTTTAACACACCAACCAACATTACAATATAATATTACACGACGTAAAGGACATAAATTACATGACGTAAAGACGACGTATTCTAAGGAACGGTACATGAAGAATAACCCAAAGGGATGTGCCTCGACTTGCATAGCCTTGATCTTTTCTCTTGCTTTTGGTCAGACATTCCGTCAACATTGAGAGAAAGCCGGTGCCAAAACCTCATGACTCAGATGCTATGCAGAGCTCCAGTGACAGTTCACTATCATCTAATAGTGGTATACAAGAGAATACTAGAAGTATGCAGGAAATTACTGGAAGTACACAAGAGAATACTGAAAGTGTACAAGAGACTAATGGAAATATAGAAAAGCTGATGGAGGCCATGAGTGTGCAAGAATCTACAAGCAATGTCCAAGAATCTGCTGATGAAATGCGAGAATCTACTGGTGAAATGCGAGAATCTACTGGTGAAATGCAAAAATCTACTGGTGAAATGCGAGAATCTACTGGTGAAATGCGAGAATCTACTGGTGAAATGCGAGAATCTACTGGTGAAATGCGAGAATCTACTGGTGAAATGCAAGAATCTACTGGTGAAATGCAAGAATCTACTGGTGAAATGCGAGAATCTACTGGTGAAATGCGAGAATCTACTGGTGAAATACAAGAATCTACTGGTGAAATGCGAGAATCTACTGGTGAAATGCGAGAATCTACTGGTGAAATGCGAGAATCTACTGGTGAAATGCAAGAATCTGCTGGTGAAATGCAAGAATCTACTGGTGAAATGCAAGAATCTACTGGTGAAATGCGAGAATCTACTGGTGAAATGCAAGAATCTACTGGTGAAATGCCAGAATCTACTGGTGAAATGCAAGAATCTACTGGTGAAATGCAAGAATCTGCTAACGGTGTGCAAGAATCTACTGGTGAAATGCAAGAATCTGCTAACGGTGTGCAAGAATCTGCTAACGGTATGCAAGAATCTACTAACGGTATGCAAGAATCTGCTAACGGTGTGCAAGAATCTGCTAACGGTATGCAAGAATCTACTAACGGTATGCAAGAATCTACTAACGGTATGCAAGAATCTACTAACGGTATGCAAGAATCTACTAACGGTATACAAGAATCTACTAACGGTATGCAAGAATCTACTAACGGTATGCAAGAATCTATACAAGAGTATACAGAGGGAGTGCAGCAGAGGGCAATGTACACCCTGACCCCTGTCAATAGATACGGAGATTCTGTAGAGGGAGCCACACCCCTAGAGGACAAAGGTCAGTTGGCATACTGACGTTTATGTGCCTTACATGCACGCAAGAGCACATGATGTCATTTTTATTGCTGAGGGAGGACTATCATTCTCTTGATGCATGTCATACACACACACACACACATGCACACACACACACACACACACACACACACACACTAGGTGATGAAGTTCTCACAATCGGCAGCAAGTTTCTAGCCATGGACTGGAGCAACACAAAGGAAGGCTGCGTCACCATAACACCCAAACCTACCATGGTGTGTGTGTGTGTGTGGTGTCGGGGAGTGGGGAGAGAGGAGGGGAGGGGTTGAAAATCTTTTTTGTAGTAATACTTGACTGGTGGTGACATTTTTTGCGTGACACGGTACACCTTTCCTTCTCCCACTCTTCTCCCTCCTTTTTCCAATCCCACTATCCCACACTGCTACTCTGCTTCTATACTCCCCTTCCTTTCTCTTTCACTCTTCCTATCCCCCTTCTTTTTATCCCTTTACTCTTCCTCTCTCCTCCAACAGGACTGCAGGAAGGATCCCACGTCCAGTGCCACCCATTCTGGTCCCACCACACTGGAGCAATGTCTGGAGCTCTTCACAGAGCCCGAGACCCTCTCCAAGGAGGAAGCATGGTAAGGACACATTCCCCATTCTGGTCCCATCACACTGGAGCAATGTCTGGAGCTCTTCACAGAGCCCGAGACCCTCTCCAAGGAGGAAGCATGGTAAGGACACATTCCCCATTCTGGTCCCATCACACTGGAGCAATGTCTGGAGCTCTTCACAGAGCCCGAGACCCTCTCCAAGGAGGAAGCATGGTAAGGACACATTCCCAAACTGGACTGGGAATGAGACTGAAGCATCCTCTCTAGCCTTGTTCCCCGGCTCCCTTGTTGTGTGCTGTAGGACAAACAGCCTGCAAACGAGGCTAAGGCTCTCAACATGGAATCACGTCCTTTCTATGTACCTTCCCTGTGCATCACTGAGATGATAAACTTGTCCTTTACTCTTTACATTGGTCAGAATGTGCAGTCCTCTTCGGAATCCAATGGCAGCTTGTCATACTAGCCTAAAAAGCACTTGAAGATGCTACAGCAAGTAGACACAAACCTAGCTGTCGATCAGTGATCACCGCTAAGCACTTGAAGATGCTACAGCAAGAAGACACAAACCTAGCTGTCGATCAGTGATCACCGCTAAGCACTTGAAGCAATAAGAGTTGTAGATCGAACGTACATTGTAGGAATCATGGGGCATCTCTCCACAATACTTACTGGTGCAAAAATATCTCCAAAAATTTTGAGCTCCAAAGGGACACGTGCTGACAACCTTCTCTTCTCTCCTGGTACACACAGGTACTGCTCTCGGTGTAAGGAGCACCGTGAGGCCACGAAGCAGATGTCGGTGTGGCGTCTCCCTCGTGTGCTCATCCTCCACCTGAAGAGGTTCTCCTTCGTAAACTTCATCTGGAGAGACAAGATTAACGAGCTGGTCACTTTCCCTCTCAGGTGGGCAGGGCCTCATGGTTATTAGCAGTACAGTCCTCTGTGCCTCGTTCCCAGGCCACTCCCACATTCTATCTCGCAGCAGTAGAGAAAAGCTGATTTTTCTCCATGGCTGTGAGATAAAATCTGGGAGTGGCCTGGGAACGAGGCTACAGTCCTCTGTCCATCATTGATGGTGTGCTGAATGTAAGGAGTGAATTTACTATACTTGTGTATGGTATATTCACAGCTTCATAAGCTCCTGGTGTACAGTTTGGAATGCGTGAGCACTTTTTGCAGCAATAGTCGTAGTGACCTTTGGCATATGACGCTCTTTCACTTCACTTTGTGGGTGGTAAAAACAAACTATACTGCCCTATATGTTGTACTTTCCTAGCACACAAACGCTGAACACCACACACACACACACACACACACTCGCATTTCTCCCCCACCCCCCTCTCCCCCACCACACACACACACACACACTCGCATTTCTCCCCCACCCCCCACCACACACACACACACCCACACACAGAGGGCTGGATATGTCACCTTACATGTTAGACGCAACCCCGCGACCAGACAACCCTCCCATCTACGACCTCTATGCTGTTGTCAATCACTACGGCAACGTGTACCGGGGACACTACGCTGCTGTGGTCAAACCACCCACTGGAATGGAACCAGGAACAAAAAGTAAGAATGGTAGCTGTCTCGGTCTCAGACCAATCGCATGCTAGCCTCGTTCCCTGACCTTTTATGCTGTACCAAACTGTAAGTGATAGGAAACTGGGTGAGGAAGACCTGGGAATGAAGCCAACCCATGCAGTGTGGATTCCCCGCCTTAGCCAGGTGACCCTGGGAACGAGTCGAAGCAACCCACACACAAGTCCTTACATGAGTATATAGTAATGAATGAATGAATGTTAAAAAAAATCCATACGAGTGCTTGCACATGCCTATTTGGGATGCGGTTAACCACAAAAAAATGGTATCCATGCCTCTGAGAAAATGTAAAATTCTGATGAGCTTGATCGCTTGTAGCTCTTATCATCTTAGGCAATATGTTCCTTGGTTTGCTGGGCATCGTCTGGCAAATGTGTTCTTAAAATTAATTGAGACTTTTTTGGACATTATCTGGCGAGTTTGCTGGACGTCATCCGACAACCATAAGGGCTGCTAGATGACTATGGAATTTTGGTTAGAATTTACACTTTTAATGTCTTATTTAGTTAGGATGTTGTTCTGGTTGAAAGCGCTTCTATAGCCGATGAGTGACCCCTTGAGTTAGCTGAGTGGACACACTGCATGGCTTGTACAAGTCCTTACATGAGTTACACTTCTGCAAGCCATGCAGTGTGAAATTGTCACGATGTAGATGTAGCGCCTAGTTATGCAGGAGTGTATGTACAAATGTAGTCATACTACACTACCATATATGGTGCAATGTGCGACCATCCACGAGACATCTATATATACAAGTAGTTGCTTTCATTACATATTATTTGTCTTGCTGTGGGCAACTTTGGAATTTGAAGGTTTGTATGTACACAAAAACATGTACACACACATCATGTACACAGATACTAAGAACACAGACTGGTTGTGTTATGACGATGACAGAGTGTTGAGGTGTTCCAAGGACAAGGTGGTCAGCGAGTATGCTTACATTTTGTTTTATTGCCGCAGAGATTGCCGCTAGACGAAGCCATAAGTTCACAACAGTTGTCTTTCATGTTGTTCAAATTGTAACTGCCATCATTTTGTACATGCAATATGTAATGATTATTTATTGCACTGCTTCTGAGCACTAGTGCTAGTAGCCTCATCCCCAGGCGGGGGGGGAGGGGGGGGGAGGGGGGGGGGAAGGAGGGGGGGGGGGAGAGGGAGGGAGGGGAGGGAGGGGAGGGAGGGGGGGCCTGAGGCTATAGTGCTAGTCTACATGTAAATCACACCTCATAATGCACCCAGTGACTTGGTCAGCTTTACAATAAGGGCCCAAACACAAGTAGAGGATTTTCTCCTTGAGTGTATATCTATGGTACTATACAGTATTCTCCTAGTTGCCTATAGCCTCGTTTCCAGGTCCAAGTTTTCAAACGGGCCTGGGAACGAGGCTGAGTTCCCTGAAGAATTTAGCCAATGTATGTATACATACTACCGTGACGGACTAACTGACTAATTGTTTTAGCTCTATGGAAACCACTTTCAAAATGCTCATTGGTGAATAAGCGTTTAATTCCTGAGGTAGGTGCACCATTAGTAATGTGACCGCTGGAGTGTAGTGGTATTCATTTTTTGGGACTTCCCCTCTCGTACCGTTTAGTTGCGTGACGTCATAAAGTGCGTGACGGACACGTGACTTGTAAAATGGCGAAAACCTAGAAAGTGCTGAGTAGGAGACGAGAGCTAGTATCGGCGCCACATTACACTCTGGATGCACTCAAAAGTCGGAAGATTGTGTAGCTGTATATAGTGTTGTAGCTCCTGTTATCAGATCTGTAAGATCCTTCGATTTTTAGCTCTAAGTTACTTCGAATGAGTAAAAGTGCGTTACATCATTGTCCATAACGAGCTAAGTGACTGTGGGTACAATCCGTCTCCATCTGGAGCACCATGGCGTCTAACTCTGTCGGTCCTGAGCGCCATCATTTGGCGCGACAGGTCCACGCCTTCAAACTCCACGCCAAGAAGCTGAAAAAGATATTCAAAGAGACGGTGAAGGTCCTCTCCGACTTACAAGATTTTGACGAGTCACTCTCCATCGACCAGATCCTAGCTGTGGAGGCGCAGAAATGCATCTCAAACGTCGTATCAGGGAGGACCGCCCTAGTCGTGTTCGGAGAGACGAAACTCCGTGTCTCCATCGTCAACGAGATTCTAGGTGAGCAAGATGAAGTACTGATACCTGAAGGATGATCTCATGAAAAACGAATTTACAGCATTAGCTTCATGGTAGAGTTTAATACAGGCATGATATTAAAGTATTCGACTAGATTCCACAATTGTAGAACCTGCAAGTGCTTATCTGTAGCCTACCTAGAGAGAGGCTTTGGTTTAAGGGCTCAGCTGTGCTTGATGAGGTCAACCAGTGCTATGAATAAAGGAATTTAGATGTTGTGAGGCGAAATAGAGGAAAGTGAAAAAGGCTGGCAGTCGCCGGGAGTCGAACCCAGGACACCTGGCTTGAGCCGCCAGTGCTCAGCCACTGAACCACAACAGCTGGACAACCACCCTCACAGTCCCCTATGTGTACTGGGTTCGACTCCCGGCGGCTACTGGCCTTTTTCACTTTCCTCTATTTTCGCCTCATAAAACATCTAAATTCCTTTATTTCCAGCATGAGGCAAGATGCTCTGAGCAGTCCTATGAACAGACGGACTGTGTTTGACGTCATTATTGGTACAGCACTGCCACACTTCAGCATTTTACTACATACCAGTTGAAAAGCAAGCGTCACTGTTGTATAGATGGTTTTCATAGGGTGTGGCTTAACTTCCAGAAGGTTTCAGTGCATCTGTGTGCTAAATACAGGCAAAGAAGCATTACATTGAGTCCTTACAATTAGTGTTGAAAGATAAAAGGAGTGCTTTATTGAAATGTCTGTGGTACAGCTGCCTCTTGATCGCGCATTTGCCCTCCAGAAGTAGGACGTTTAATGACATTTGGAAACCAAAAATGGAGCTCACATTTAGCTTGCACAGACGACTAGTAAGGACATTTAACATACCTGAACATAAAAGGGATGCTACAAATGTGGGAGTATTGCTAGAGAACTTAAGTCGCATCTGGCACACATGATACTTACATGATGTAATGTTGTCATGTAGATGCGATTTCTCTACATGTATACCTGCCCATCCCTAGCCCATAATTTAGCTGCCTAATGGTAAAAGCTGCTGTGTTGCACCAGGCTAGCTGTATCATGGTTTGGCTTTTCACTTGGTTTGTCCTGCACTGCTCAGGGGGATGGCTGTCCAATTAGGAATGTTGTTTTTTGTTGGGTGTGACCGTAATGGTATCAACACCCTTTTGTGTTGTGTTTGATAACACTCTTTGTTGTTATGTTAACACCATGGTTGATCTCCAGCCTCCCTCCATCACTCATTCTCTCCCCTCCTTGTGTCCCCCTCCTTTCCTCCCTCCTTCTCTTCCTTCTTCCTTCCTTTCCTCCATGTCCTTCTCCCTCTTCTCTCACCTTTCCTCCTTCCCTCCTTCTCTTCCTTCTCTTCCTTCTCTTTCTTCTTCCTTTCCTCCATGTCCTTCTCCCTCTTCTCTCACCTTTCCTCCTTCCCTCATTTCCTCCTTCTCTTCCTTCTCTTCCTACTCCTCCTTCTCTTTCTTCCTTCCTACTCCTCCTTCTCCTCCTTCCCCCCACCCCCCCCCCCTCCCTCCGCATGCACACACACACAGGGGAAGCCATCCTTCCCATCCCTCGATCCTCCACTGAAATGTGGCGAATGATTCACTTCAAATACAAGAGAAACCGCGTCATCACGCACGTAGTCGACGGCTACGACATCACAACCACCAAACACCCTCAGGACTTTGTCCTCACAAGAATCCCAAGAGAGAGTATCTGTGTGGGCATAGCCGGGTCCGACCCCGCTCTGATGAGTGCCACATTGGAAGTCGGTCTAAACAACCCCATTCTTGAGGCAGGATTCGAGATCATCTGCTCACCGACGTCTGACCCCGGGAGTTTGGAGGCGGTGAGGCGGACATTACAGGTGTGTCAAGTGGAACTGCACCCGTTCTTCATCTACAGTCATGATGGGCAGTCGCCGCTGAACCAGCAGGTAGAGACATGTTTAGTTTGTTTGGGGGTGGGCAACTGCGCTGGAAACGTTCTAGCTCTCCATTGGGTCATTCCTGCATTTAGCCCCTTTGGAGCAGGGAAGGAGTATCGTTTGCATAAGGGCATTCCTAGGTCTGAAGTTTGATATCTATAGTCTAGGTGGCCTCTGAAACCCTTCTTGTCAGTGATTTTTAGGAGAATAGAGAGATGGAGAGCAAACATAGGAAAATGTACATGTAGCCTTTGGTGCCCTCCTCCTCTCTCCCGCCCCTCTCTGTCCTACCTGACCTTTTTTCCTCCCCTTCCCCCTCTCACAAAAAGAATCATGCATATTCATAACATGTGTTATCAAAGGCAGCATGTTAGATACCATGTGGTGTTTTTCTCAAGGGTTTTGTGACAGTGTATTCACGGTCGGAAAAACTGGTTTTAGTTCTTATTGAGGAAAGGTCACAGATAACGCTGCTGATTTGTACAGGCTGTTTAAACTGGACCGTTACATGTTTACATGTATTGAAGTACATCTTAACATATCCTGTGTACCCTCTACTGTACGTAGCTTTTCTACTTGACGTAAAGGTTTGGTGAGAGAGAAAGAAAAATCCACAGGGATCCAGCTGGAAATGGAACCCGGGATCCGATTACTAGTTGGACGCTCTTACCACAGAGCCACTGGACCCACGGCAGAGGAGCGGAAGCAAGTCTGCTTATAACAACCATGCTAGAGGCCCCAACCAACTCCAGCTGTCTTTCTCTCTCTCACCATCGGATACACTGCCTTAGTTATGAATGGAGATCCCCGGCGGATGGGGTTGCGGGCCTGGGGTGGATTGACTGTACAAGTGCATTGCCTGAGCGGATACTCTCACACTCCAGCCTCAGGCTCAATTATCTCCTGGGGTACACAAGGGTATCTAGGATAGGTTAAAATATATGTAAACGTGCAGTGGTCCAGTTTGGCTAGTTTAACACATCAACAGTGTGACCCTTGACCTTTATCACAACACTCTTACTACAAGTAGAAAAGCTTGATGTGAAAGCTCTGTGTGGTAGGGGTGTTGAGATAGCCAAGTAAAGAAAAGAGAAGGTTTATGTGAGTGAGGCTAAGCTTCATTTATCAACAATGAATAAACCACGTCTCTCAAAAAAAAAAAGGCGGGCCTAGATGTTACATGCTAGGTCACCCACTGTGCAGGATGCGTTTTGGCCATCAGCTGTGGTGACCGGGAGAAGGGGACTGCACACAGTGCAGTGGGGTGGCTGGTCTTATCCGTACGATGAGTAGAAGCTCCTCAAATGTTGCGTCTCTCTATATGCATTAGCTACCTGATCACGAGAAGCCTCTGAAAGAGCCTAAGGATATTTGATTATTATACGGTAGCACTCTTGAGTAATGATTAATGTCCACACCCTCTGATAAGCAGTATGAGCAGTGAAAAGAGCATTTTACCTCTTTGCCAAGCTTGAGTGAAAAGAAGCTTTATCTTCACTGTGGCTGGCTGGGATTGAGGAGATCTCGTATTGAACACTACCAAGCTACAACAGTTTTTTTCAGTATAAGATAGACCACGCCCTATTTGAGGACATGTGTTTTACATTCATTGGGTGTGGTCGAGTATGTACTTGTGTTGCCACGGTAATGAATTGCCACTTCAGTCTAGTTCTGAGATCATCTCATCCAGTGCAATTGGTTGCCTGGTTACAGTTGATAAACTGTTCCATTAGCCTCATTGTAGCCATAGCAACTGCATGCCTAGTGGGGTTTCCTCACTTCAAGGTCTGACTGTCAGGTCTGGAGCATGTTAATATCTGAGCGTCACGCGCCTTGCGCTTCGCGCTCGCCGCGCCCCACCCCCCCCCCCCAGAATGGAACCCTGACAGTGGTGCCAGATATGTTATGAGGGGGCCAAGGTGACCAAGTTGGAGCACATTTGAATTGGTTAATGACTGTTCAGCATTAGTTTCAGCATTCTATTGCTTACATATAATTTGAGCTATGAAGGATTTGACAGAACATGGAGCCAAAATGGCTCTTTGTTTCAATCCATTGTGTAGCAAAGTGGCCTCTACACAGCTGTGATACCACACATCAGGCGACATGTATGACACTTTGTGCGGGTCCTGCTCGGCTAGTGGAGCGCAAGACATTGCGAGACAAGTATGAGAGTAGCTAGTCAACTCAATCATGTGATGTGCCACGCCCAGATCATGTGACCTCAGCGTAGCGCATCCTGCTCGGCTAGTGGAGTGTGAGGCATTGTGGGACAAGCATAAGCTCAGCTAGTGAATTGTGGTCATGTGATGTGCCATGCCCAGATCATGTGACCTCAGCATAGCGCATCCTGCTCGACTCATGGAGTGTGAGGCATTGTGGGACAAGCATAAGCTCAGCTAGTGCAGTGTGGTCATGTGATGTGCCACACCCAGATCATGTGACCTCAGTGTAGCGCATCCTGCTCGACTCATGGAGTGTGAGGCATTGTGGGACAAGCATAAGCTCAGCTAGTGAATTGTGGTCATGTGATGTGCCACGCCCAGATCATGTGACCTCAGTGTAGCACATGTGACTAAGGGTTAGAATACACTGTACCTTGTAGGGAGACAATTGCTAACAGCCGAGCCGAAGAGACTAATTTTGTGACCGCTGGAAATCTCACAAACTAAAGTGCATGGGAAATGAAGCAAATGTGCATACAGTCGTTTATTTTATATTATACCATATTATGTCACTTTCTAAGTATTTAATTGGATGAACAGCGGAGTATAAGGGGTCATATACTCTTGTTATGTACAATAATAGTTTGCACAAAACTTGCATAATGTACAGAATAGTTTGCACAAAACTGAGTTATAGTTTACTGACTCAATGTGGTATATACTACCTATACTCGGAGTATAAACATGATATACTCTGCTAGATTGTTTACTATCGGTAGTAGATCCAATAGTTATCTTTGATGTTACTGATACGCTAAAATTAGGCTGTCCTGCTCCTGTTGTCCGGTACTCTAAACGTACTTTTCTCTGGGGATTTCCAGTTGTTCCAGATCTGGTAATTGTTTATGCTAGGATTGTTTTGTGTTTAGTAGTGAGTTGTGTAGCACTCAAATTTAGACCGTCATCAGATGTTTCTAAAAGTAGAAGTTATTTCCTAATTTGGTGTGTACTATTTATGGTAACATTGTATTAAGACTGCTGATCTGAGGGGTAGAAGATAGGAATAAGGAAGGGCTGTGTGTGTGTTCTAAACATTGCTGAATGGGGTTTGGAGGGTTAACAACCTTAAAGAAATATAACCTCATTCCCAGCCCATGTGGACGAGGAACACAGCTTGGGAATGAGGCTAAAAGAAACATGGGTGTACATGTATGGATAGTAGTAGTACTTTGTATATACATGTGTATCCTCCCTGCCTTTCTCCTTCCCTCCTTCCTCCTCCCCTTCCTTCCTCCTTTCTCCTCTCTTCCTTCTTCCCTCCATTGCTCCCTCCCTCCCTTCCTCTCTCTCTCTCTCTCTCTCTCTCTCTCTCTCTCTCTCTCTCTCTCTCTATCTGCTCTTCACCCTCTCAACTTTCAGCAAGTCTCAGAGTTGGAGCTGATACGTCGTCAGATGCCCGATGTCCCCCTCCTCTTCGCCGTCATCACTCAGGACTACATGAGGCGTCCTGCAACCGAACAATCTGCTTCGCAAAGCCTCGGGGTCATGAGCCACATCTACGATCAGCTCTACAAGCTTAACTACCTCAATGATGTCAACGACACCCAAGTCCCCAGCAGCCCCAACTCTCAGTCCATCAACCCTCACGATAACCCAGATTTGAACCCTGACCTCAGTTTCACCTTTATCCCTGTGGATACAATAGTGACTAACTTTCTCGATTTCACTCCTGAGCTTCTCGGCTTTGTGCAATGCAACATGAAACAGCAGGTCACAAGCGCTGCGTCTTCCCTACACGATGCTCATGCACGCTGCCTCCAAACGCTGATCCTCTACGCGCACGACTTAGCCCGAGACGTTTTAGTAACCCCAAAAAGAATCAAGTATGCCAGAACGAAGGAGGAGGAGCTATACACTCAGCTTATCGATCTAGCCTCGAGAAAACAGTCAGAAATCAAAGAATTGGTCTACCAGGCTATTTCTGATGCAACTGATAACATCGTACAACAAGTCATCCAACTACACTTCGAGGAAATCGGCCTGGATGCAAGCCTACAAGCGCCAGACACGAAAACAGCCAAAAAATGTGTCCAGCAACTTCAGGATTTGGTGTTTAGGGAGCTGAGTCGGCAGATTTCAGAGCGATTAGTCAATTCAGTTAACTATCTACGAGAGAGCGTCGTGGGGACGTTGAAAAGATGTCTTGAAAGGCTCGAAGAAAAGGCGTCAGGGGAAGATGGCGGAGAAACCTCGAAAGCACTGAGCCAGATTCTGGACACTGCTTACAACTTGGAGTTTAATGAGCGGACAAGTACGTCGGCTGTCAGAATATTTGTTGAGAGAATAAAACAGGCGTTCCAGGGTCCCACACTCAAGAACACAAAACTTGATCGAGGGTGGAGGGAAAAGTATGCTCGACAGTTGATTGCGAGTTTGAGTGGTTCAAGGCTAGCGAAGAGTATCTGTGCGCAGTTCCGGGGACGTGTGACGTCATCGCACGAGACGTTTCTCAGTGCCATTAAGCAGCTGGAGCTGCGCCACTCGGGAAGATTGAAGGAGACAGAGGGACAGCGGGATACCCTCAGGAAGGTATGGAAATTGTTACTATGTCAGTACTTCTTGCATACTTCTTGCATACTTCTTGCATACTACATGTACTTGCATACCTCTCTTGCATACTATCTGTATACTACCTGCATACTACCTGCATACCTCTCTTGCATACTACCTGTATACTACCTGCATACTACCTGCATACTACTTTCGTTTCCATATTTTGCATATTTCTCACATACTTTCTGTGTACAATGTAGTTTGTATACCCCTTGCATACTTCTGTATACTATGAGTTTTAGAGGCTTGCTTGTTGGTGCTATACATCTTCCATTACACACACACACACACACACACACACACTCACACACACACACACACACTCACACACACACATACACAGGTGCTGACTCCCAAGATGGCCAGACTAAGTTTGAGCAGTGTGGCACTCAGAGACGGCATCGTCCATGGACTGCCAATCACGGGTATTCCTTTACTAAGCTACATCCTTCAAGAGGTTTCTATCTGATAAAGCCAGCCACCTGACTGTATATTGAGCGTGAGATAGCAGTCGTGATCCCCCTCCCAGTCACCCCTGCACAGTGGGTGACTGGGAGATGGATTGAGACTGCTATCTCTTTGGAGAAGCCTTTTTTTAAGGAGATGTGATTGTTCACAGGGTTTCATACAGGATTTTGAGTTGGGGGGGGGGAAAAGAGGATGGTAGCAGGATGGTAGTAGTGTGCGAAAGCATACGCATGCGTAAGCGTGTGTACCTACTAGGGGCATGCTCCCCCAGGAAAAGTTTGAATTTAGATCCTCTCAGATTGCTTCTGGCGCAATCTGGGACAAACTCTCCAAACAACATTTTGATGACACATACTTATGTCCAGCAACATGTAAAATTAAATAGCTAATATTGATGGTACCATTGAAACATGGTCTAACCACAACCTCTTTAAATCTCAAGTAGGTGACTCATGTTTGGTGAATAGCCTGGTACCCAGGCTCCTCCCCTGCAACAATAATAACCATACTCAATTTCAAGATTTCTGGGGGGGGGGGGGGGGGAAATTGTGGCTGGGGGGGGAAAATTCCAGGGCCCCCCCCCCTCTGTATGAAACCCTGGTTCATGTATGTTGTACACCAGGGCATCTGTATTTTAGCTCCACAACCTACCCATTCTGTTGACATATGTGGCAGTCCCGGTTAGAAATCAAACATTATTCCGTTGCATATTTCATTCGCGTACCGCGGTCGCAGTGCTATAGTGCAGAACTTCCATTAAGGGCGGGGCTCATACGTGCTACATACATGTAAATGTGTCAGGTATTCGTGCATCTACGCAGCACGTATGAGCCCCGCCCTTAACAGAAGTTCTGCACTACAGCACTTCGAATGTGGTAACTCGGTCGAAATATGCAACGGAATAATGTTCGATTTCTACCCGGGACTACCACATACATGTATGCGTATATCTCCAAATAATGCACGCTCAAAAGCTTGCCATGTGCACACACTGTGCTTTCAAATACACACAAACATGTACATGGTAGCGATGGTTTGTAAACATCCTTTGTTCAAAGTTCAAAGGGACCTTCCTTTTCTTTCCCAATCAATGAAGGTGGTCATAAAGGGTTGTAAAGAAGTTTGTGAGCTTTGAACGCTCAAAGGAATCAATCTACGTCCACATGTACATCCAATGCAAGCAGATGCTTAATGTGAATGGATGGCCTACATTGTATGAATCTTTCAGGCATACTCGTTGTTCAAATATTTCCTCTCTCACAACTTTCTTGTACAATTATGCACAGGCCGTGAGTTGGGGAGAGGGCAATATGGTGTCGTGTTTCAGTGTGCAGAGTGGGCTGGCAAGGGACCACTGGCCGTGAAGTCTGTTGTGCCCCCGGACGAGAAGCACTGGAACGACCTCGCACTGGAGTTTCATTACACATGGTGTGTGGGTGTGTGGGTGTGTGGGTGGATACATGTATGTGTGCGTATATAAGTGTTGTGTTATGCACTGTAGGTGCTCGATGTTCGAAAGGTCACAGTGATCTCTCCCCTCCTTCCCACTACCCTTCCTTCCTCCCTCCCCTCCTTTCACTTCTCTCCCTTTTCTTCCCCCCCTTCCTCTGTTCCTTCTTCCCCCTTCCCCCTTCCCTCTTTCCCTTCCTCCTTTCCCTCTTTCCTTCCCTCCCTCCCTACCTCTCCTTCACCCCTCTCTGCCTTCCCTCCCTCCCTCCCTCCCCTCCCTCCCTCCCTCCCTCCCTCAGGACTTTGCCTAAGAACGACAGAGTGGTTAGCCTAGTGGGAGCCCTGATTGATGACGACTACTCAAACGGGTCCAACGCCGTCGTTCTCTTTATCATGCCCCGCTACCCTCGTGACCTTCACGCTGCACTCAAGGTCGGCCTGGACTTTGGCTCAAGGATGCAGATTGCCCTGGATGTGGTGGAGGGGATTCGGTTCCTGCACCAGCAAGGTCTTCTTCATAGAGACATCAAGCTCAAGAACGTGCTGGTATGTAACGTGTATAATTCACTAAATGGTGGCTTAACCATAGCTTCAACGTGCAAAGAGATGTAATGTCCAGGAATTACATGTATGCTACAGTGTGAGCAAGCCCCACACTAGTGAGTTGAATTGTCAATTTTTCGTGTGGCTGGCTGTCATACGTTGTTCTGTAATGTTTTTTGATGCTGTAATTCGATGCTATGGGAAACAATACTACATGTATTTGTATACAACTTTCCATTTAATGCACAGTGAAATATCTATGAATATCATTAATTGGTGGGTTTGGACAAGAGCGCACAAGAACGGGTGGCTAGAGTAAGACCGTGTAACTCCAATAGAAGCCCACAGTCCAGGCAAAATTATTGAACAGTACTAAAAAATAGAACACCCGGCATGTGCTTAGCAACAACGGCTTATGTCTACGTGCAGCTGCGCAGTACGTGTTACTATTTATAGTACGGTTCAATAATTCCGTTTCAAATTTACGTAGTTGCATGCTCTTACTCTAGCCGCCCGTTCTTATGCACTCTTGGTTTGGATAATTGAGGATGTACTGTATATTGTTGGTTCATTCAATATATGATTTATCTAGTAAAATAGCTGGGATCTGAAGCAAGCAGGTGTATATTGCTTGCGAATTTAATACATACATTGTACACGTCTCACACTCACACATCACACACCCACACCTCCCACCCTCACAGCTCGATGGCCACAATCGCGGTACACTGACGGACCTTGGTTTCTGCAAGCCGGAGGCCATGATGACATGTACCATAGTTGGCACCCCCATCCACATGGCACCAGAGCTCTTCGGAGGTTCCTACGACCACTCTGTCGACATCTACGCCTTCGGTATCCTGTTCTGGTACATTTGTGCCAACGACACGAAACTGCCAGGTAAAGAACGAAGATGCAGCTGCTTGTGTGGTAGTCTCGTTCCCAGGCGCGGAGGAGGGGGAGGAGAAAGAGCGCTTGGTACACACTGTTTGCGCATGCGCGTAATTATAGCCAAGGCCACGTGACAGAATTAGCTGCTTGTGTTGCAGTCTCATGTAGAAATGGAAGATTATCCTGTTGCATAGCATTGCTGCTTTCAAAGTGTGTGTGGTTGGTGAACTTCCAAATAAGGACAGGGCTCATACGTGCTGTGTGTATGTAGATACTTATCCATGTACGAAGCCTGCTTTTAACAAGTTTGTCACTTACATATGTAGAATGCAGTGATGTGTTCAAAATATGTGACAGGATACTTGTCAGTTTCTACACGGAACTGTCACGTGGAGGTGTTTGATGGTGTTACACATGTAGGTAAACAACAAGAAAAACAGGCCGTCTTTGTGATATCCCATAGTATAAAGGTGACCTTGTTCACAATGAATATTCTTAAATATCTCGAGCTTGGTTTATAGGCGGAGCAAGACATGTTTTTACTCAACCGGATTAGTCCTTTGGTGTCTATATTCAGCAGCTACCTGGCGTGTACATATTGTGTTGGCTGGCAATGTTGAGCGCTACAGAGGCGCATTCCAGAGTTCTCTCTTGTTGTACGCTAGCGAGAAAGGCTAACCAGAAGCTAGTACTATGCGCACCAGTGCTGTTGCAATGTCCAGTTGTTGAATCAATCAGCGATGGCGGACAACGTACCTTGCATGAGAGACAGGCATGTTACATGTACCTTGTTTGATGTTATGAGGCAAAATCGAAAGTGAAAAACCAACAGTTGCTTGGAATCGAATCCAGTGCTCATGGCTTGAGCTGCCATAGTCTCGTGACCAGCCGGAAACAACCTACGGAAAATCCGTCTGGTAACGTTGGGCTCGATTCTGGGGCTTTTCTACTTACGACGGAGTTATTTGAACGTACCAATCAAATTGTAGCATTTCCAATTACTGGGACGGCCCAATGGCGTCCTAGCGCTTGTGCTGATGCTAATTGGTGATAATTGAAGCCATGTAGTGGTGAGAACGTCCATACATGGTCAGCGCCGGCCGTGTTCAAACCCTGCTGACGTGTGCAAAAGCCCCAGAAAGGCGCGCAATGTTACCAGATGGATTTTCCATAGGTTGTTTCCGGCTGGTCACGAGACTAGAGCTGCCAGTACTCTGAGCATTGAGCTACGACCATCACTGGGTGCGATTGCTGGCTTGTCACCCTCTCTTTTCACCTCATATAACATCAAACATAAGTGTCAGGTCTGAAAGGTTTTATCTCCAATTTCCAGGAGCCTTTGACGCCTGTCAGAACAAGGAGCAGCTGTGGACGGCAGTTCGGAAAGGTTTAAGACCGGAGAGACTTCCGAGGTTTGATACAGACTGTTCCGAACTTATGACGGCGTGCTGGGCGGGGGATCCCCTCCAGAGACCACCGGTCGGGGATGTTACAATGAGACTACACTTGATAATGAAACGTATTGGTCGAAAGCCTCTAAAATAAGGATTCAACGGCCAATTGCAAATTTATTTAACCAACATTTTTGGTGTCTCAGAACTCCGTCTGTTTCTTTGTCGTTGTTGTCTAGAAACAATTTGTTAGCTCTTAATTAATTTGTTTGTGTCGTTATATTGTTTACAAGTTTGGTGTAGCATTTACAAAATTTTATTGCACGCTTCAATTTGTGTTGAAGCAATGTAAAATTTACGAAATTACGTAATAATCGTTAGCTGAAATTGCTGTATCTGTGCAAATTGAATGTCAACAATGATGACAATATTGTGTGTGCTTTATCATGAATATTGAACAATCAAGATTGCAAGATGACGACTAGCCTTGTTGCCAGACCCTCATGAGTCCCCCAGAGAGAAAGGAGAAGGAGGAAGCCTTGTTCCCAGATCCCTTCCATTGTCTGGGAACGAGGCTAAGAGGGAGGTTGTGACTACCTCATACCCGGACTATCTTTCCTGCACCTACATGTGTGACCAGGGAAGTGTACGTACTATCTACTATGGTCTTTGGGTGTAACAAACTTTCATGCATGAGATGACATGATCAGAATGTGGGCAAACATTGTTTTCTATCAAGGTGTTAATTAGCACATTCCTAAACAATGCATGCCGGAAGTGGGTTTTCCTAAAGGAAAGCGTCTATTACAGTGCTTTCATGTGACCAATTAGTGGGCGGGGCGCGCCTCTGATGTGGTCGGTTATACTTAGGGAAAACCTAAAAACGCATGCTGCGCTTTAATTGGAATGTATTTTTGGACTGCTGTGAATTTACTGAATCACCAAACCCGATGCTGTCTTGAAGTGTAAAGCTGTGTACTGTGGAATCGATGCCCTGTGTTTATTCCCAAGTGGTCAGTAGCCAGACAATCGGGGCAATAGCGATTGAATTGTGACTGGAGTAAAATGACACTTCATCGCTTGCAGCGTAGCGTATGAATTTCACCTTTCTGCACCATTGGCGCTGAACGATCCCCTACCAGTATTCACTGCTCGGCCGATTGATTAGCGATTGAGCGTCTTTATAAGAACCTGTGTACGTTTACTCACTACGCCTCCTAATTCACTTTTGTGGAATTACAACACGGTATTTCGATATCCGCCCTACACGCGCGTCACTTGCATGGCCTCGTCAGCAGTTGGTCGCCGAGCCTCGTGGAGACACAAACTGTCGAGAAAGATTATCGGCGATCGGGACAAAGACAGAGAAAATAACCCTCCTAAAGACACGCAAGGCGAAGAGTGGTTGTTTGTCGACGTCCCTGATTTCGAAATGGATGCGAACTCCGCCGATGGGCCGAAGAGAAAGACGAGCAAGAGCCACCTAGCGTCGCCCGCCTCTGGTCTCGGCACTAGGTCGGGATCCGTCGGTAGCCGAAGTCCGCGGTCAGAAACTCGGATACAGAGACCTGCTAGCCCCCAGGATAGTCCCCAGACGAGTCTGAAAAGGACCCCAAGCGGTAGGGGAAAGAAGTTGGAAGTGTATTCTCAACATAACGGGAGAGCATCGCCAAGAAGTGTGTCTCCAAACCGAAGCAGTGTCAGAAAGAAAAGTGGAGGCATTTTGGCACATCCTAGAGCACCGTCGCCAAGTGAACCCAGAGACCATGTTAGAGAACGCTCAAGACCAACTTCTAGCCACAAAGGATCTGACCTTTCTTTTGCGAAAGTCAGAGACACTCTAAAGATACACAAACCAAAAAAGCGTAAGGGTGTTTCGAATGCGTACTCAGTTCAGTATTCGGCACCCGAGATTAACCTGAATCCGCCAGCAAAGTATCAAGACCCATTTGAACCTCAATCCACCTTTATGGATAGTACTGAAGTGCAGAAACTAGGACAGGGGCACGACTTCAAGCCAGTGTCCATCCCTCATAACAAGCCCGAGTATTGTGACCATTGTGGGGAGACAGCATGGGGGTTGTATCGGCAAGTACTGAAGTGTTCAAGTGAGTGTGTGTGTGTGTGTGTGTGTGTGTGTGTGTGTGTGTGCGTGTGTGTGTGTGTGTGTGTGTGTGTGTGTGTGCGTGTGCGTGTGCGTGTGTGTCGTTGCTGAGAGACATAGTGCTGCGGTAACTGATGTGCTGAGATTTGTTGGACTAACACACGGCGGAGTAGAACCATCTAGCCCAGTTATCGCGTCTCACTGGTGTGTGTTGTGTGTGTGAGAGAGAGCGAGGGTGTACATGTGTGTAGGTTTGTACTCATTCTTGCGCTGCTGTATAAGGAGCATTTTCTTGAGTGTAAGTTTCAAGTTTTTCTGTCAAGCTCAGGAGAAATTACCACACAAACAACACCTGTCGTTGCGACTTGTACATAGTGATGTTCCTCAATGTTTACCTCATGAAACTCCCATTGTATTTGTGTATATCACTATGTGCACAAATGTTCCCGTGTATGTTTGCGTACACTTGTGTAGTGAGTTTGTGCGCGTATGTATGTACAATGTATATATGGTGTGTTTTCGTTTATGTTTACATGTGTTAATAAATAATTTATGGTTGCTACGTTTCCTGTTGTCATGCATGGCTTGACCCAATCCCCCTGTGTGGTGGTACACAGTCTGTGTGTCCCGTCTGTGTGTGTATCGTATTGCGTCTGTTGATTCAACCAATCAATAAACAGCTCTCCGTAGCCAATAATTAATTGTATAGAATAATTGGCCATAGTTTGGGCACAGAGAGCGGCCTTTATAGAGCTTCACTAATTGGTTAGCTTTGACTGAAAGGGACGGTTATCTTCTTGTCTCAGTGGCATTCATTGTTTCATGTAGACTAAAGTTCTGTTCAGCAAGTGTTAAAACATCGATGTACGCCAAAATATTCATGACTAGGGAATGTACCGGCATGGGGGAAGGTGCTCTGTTGAGCAGACAGTGAAAGAGCTGTGATATATGCTGCTACTAGTCTCGTACCCCCACTCCACCCTCTCCCCAGGAAGACGATCAGCCACACCAAGTTTCATTTCTTGGGCTTATGTCTGATCACAAGATCAGTGTAACCAAGCAACGTTCAACGTTCAAGATTTTTCTGTTACGCTCTCGCTAAAAAATGTTTCAATACCAACTAGAGATGCGAAAATTTGACTTGTAAGGAAAGTGCTGCGTACAAGTCAATCTTATTGGTCGTTGCTATACTCTGGTAATACACCCAAGAAATCCAACTTAGTGTACTTTGACCTTTGTCGTTCTTACCAAGGAGGTCACATGATCTGGGCACAAGACGATGCCCAGTAGCTACGGCCAGGTGGTCAGATGGAAGGAGGCTACCGTCAGATGGAAGGATGCTGTTTGTTCCTTTCACTGCCTCTCCTTGTTAAACATGACAGCATGTAGTGGGCGGGGGTATTTTCAAGCGAGAAAGACCCTTGCTTGTTAGAATAAGTAACTGCGTGGTCCCATCTGCTTGGCAGTATTTCACAACCCTCAGCAAACAATATGTGACCGTACCTCTGTGAAATCTTTCCCATTGGACGAGGTATAAAGTAAGGGAGCTAAGTTTTTTTTGGAGGATTAGCAGGAATGTGAACCCACGTGTTTCTTCAACACCTGACCTGAAGAAACCTCGTGTAAGAAGTGTCATGAACCACCTGGTGTTTGATGACAATGACCATCATATCTTGTACGTGTGTGTGGCTTTTCCCAGTAAACGGATATTGCGACTCTTGAAGGCTAGGAAGATAGTTGCTTTCAGCTACGATCTTCCACATAACTGAGTATTTTTTCTGCCATGGAATGTACTTTACTATAATGAAATATAGTTGGGACGAGCCCGAGTGAATCCCACACGCTGAACATACTTGCTTGCTGATATACATAAAATCTGAATTGAACCAAT
Organism: Agelas oroides; assembly: GCA_949130485.1. Classification (NCBI taxonomy): domain Eukaryota; kingdom Metazoa; phylum Porifera; class Demospongiae; order Agelasida; family Agelasidae; genus Agelas; species Agelas oroides. The sequence continues at coordinate 1,188,614 of OX422192.1, read as the reverse complement.
CATTTACCATAAATGGGCAGATACCTTCGAACATTTCGCATTTCAGGCACTTCCTTAGAAACCAGTCTACTCCTGATAAAAGATTCATCGTCATGGGGCAAACCTGAGCAAAGTACAGAACTGATCACGCAGCCAATCGTGGGGGGCCATTGTAAGCTGCAGCAAACCACCTAGCTCATGAGGCTGTATCCAACAGGAGCACATGTCCCACACAACTCATCTTAGTGGGGTGAGGCTGCTGTGCTACTAGACAGGCAGTCTGGAGCACAGCGTGTGTGTTATGCTTATGACATGCTTCACCCTCCCTCGGTGGGAGGAAGTTGAGGGACAGCTGCTTCCTTCCATTGTGAAAGTTTGTGTTCATGTGCACGTGTGTGTGTAGTGTGTATTGTGTGTGTGTGGTGGAGAGCTGATAACTGTTTCTATTATGAAGGATGTGTGTGTGTGTCGTGTGTGTGTGTGAATGTGTGTGTGTGTGGTCAGTGTGTGCGTGTGAAGGGAATCTTCACTAAAACAGACAAAGCTTGACAATGTCAGTTCACGTGTTGATGGTTGTGACTGTGTGTGTGTGTGTTACTGTGTTCTTGTGTGTCTCCAGCTGCCAACCACAACCACAAACAATACTTTAACCCTCTCTGACAGCTGTCACTCACCAGTTGTGGTGGAGTTGGACTCCTACACACACACACACACCTACACAAACACCTACACACACACACACACACACACACACACACACCTACACACACACACACACACACACACACACACACACACACACACACACACCTACACACACACACACACACACCACATACTAAACTATTTGTTGGTTGTCTGTGAAATTTTGAAATCCATTTGCACATGTGCCAGAATTCCTTTGGTTTTATCGTGTGTTGTGGCTACCATCCAAACCAGAGCAGTTAGAATTTGCCTGCCGATCACCTCACAGACACGATACCTTGTGTCCCTTGGACCTTTGAATTCACAACTCGTGCCAAAGAAACAGGAAATGTTGCACATACGTGAACAAATTTCGGAATACCTGAAACCACTGAACTAGCAATATCATTCATACACATGCACACATTAGCCTCGTTCCCAGGCCACTCCCAAACTTTATCTCGCAGCCGTAGAGAAAAATTGGGAGAAGGCCTGGTACCAATACTACGTCACGGGCCGGAAATGGTGGACTCGGTTTCGTAATGATGGCAACGTGCCCATGCAATATGCGGCCAATACAGCAAGCGATTGAATAGTAAAGCTTGCCTAGGCGTTTTGCCAGCAGCTACGGACTTCGCAAGTACCAAGTTGCTAACGAAGGATGTATAGACGTAAGTGGAAGGCGTTATGCGTGTACGTCGACTGAGGAAAAGCACTACGAAACTGAGTCCACATTACTGTACATTACGTACTAACCGACTCCACCATTTCCGGTCTGTGACGTAGTATTGGTACCAGGCCTTCTCCCGAGTTTTCTCCACAGCTGCGAGATAAAATCTGGTAGTGGCCTGGGAACAAGGCTATATGCACACATCACATACACATACAATGTATAGGCTCACAAGAGCACATAAGAACGGGCAGGTACATGTAGAGTAAGAGCATGTAACTCCGTAAAAAAAAAAAAGTAACACATATGCACATGCTACATGTGTACATAGACATAAGCAAGAGCGGCGGCTAGAGTAAGAGCGTGTAACTCCAATAGAAGCCCGTAGTCCGGGCAAAATTATTGAACCGTACTAAAAATAGAACACCCGGTCACGTGCGTGCTTAGCAACAATGCATAATGGCTTATGTCAACGCAGGGTGCGCAGGGCGTGTTACTATTTTTAGTACTGGCGGTAATTTCCGCCCGGTTTCGAATTTTACGTAGTTACACGCTCTTACTCTAGCCACCCGTTCTTATGCGCTCTTGACGTAAGCCATTGTTGCTAAGCACGTGAATGAATGTTCTATTTTTAGTACAGTTCAATAATTTTGACTGGACTATGAGCTTCTATTGGAGTTGAGCGCTCTTACTCAAGCAGCCTGGTCTTGATCTGATTATAGTGTTTATGATATCACTCTTAATATTCAATTCTTGAGTTGTTTGTCAGCTCACCTGAAAATCTGCTGATTGCAACGTTTAACTTTGGTATTGTCATACACTACACATTAGCTCAATACTACGGTAGTATCCAAACATGTTGGGACCAGAGGGCATTTGGATAACTGAATGTTCGGATAAGTGAAACAACACTATTTGAATGCAAAGCGGACTACTTAATTGCCATTTAATACAATCTATGAATACCATTATTTTGGTTGGATAACTGAAGATTCTGGTAACTGAAGTTCGGATAAGTGACTTCGTACTGTACATGTAAATTACACTCGCACATGCACATACAAACGCACCATGGTAACAGACAGCAACACCCAGCCTGTTCAACAATCATTCCCCCTCCCCCCCCTTAGGCTTGTACACTTAAAAGGTACTCATAGTACTGTTATATGTCGCCTCTATTGCGTGCTGTAACTGGTTCCTACACGGAGAAAAGGAAGGTAATATTTTCATGAATATTAATGAGCAAACTGTATCCCGTAACCTAAAGTGGGCGGACTCTCCCCTCATACACAGTACCATCTAGGCCTGCCTCTTAGCAGAGGGACGTGGTTCGTTAATTGTCCATGTAATACTTATCATTCATACACCTGGTGTGTAGTTACACCTCATATTTAAGCCAGGCATGCACCATGCAGAACACCACTGTGCAGCAGTGGTAATTGAGGCGGCAAGAACAGCAAGTAGATTTCCAAGGAGCGTTTTGCTTCAGTGGCAGCAGGAGTATAGCTGCTGAGAGAATATTAACTCCTGCTTTAAATGCACATTAACATTCCACAGTATCTCAGCAATCTTGCATTCCCCCATCACCAATAAACTATCTTGCATTCCCTTGTCTCCAGTAAACTATATTACACCAATCTTAACTATATCTCACTTGTCTCCATCTCCAGCAGACCTTGTCTGCGCTACCAGCCCCACCCCCCAATGCATGCACAATGTCAACGATAGGAGCTTGTTTTTCGTCTAATTCATGACATTCAAACGACAGAAAATACAATTTCCAGTTTGTTCCCCAAATCACTCACAATGGTGACCCAACCTGGTTTCTCCTTAGAACTCTCCCACCCTCCCCACACTTCACTGATTGTCCCACCTCCCCCCCACACCTCAGTTAATCTCACCTCCCCACAGTTCACCTGAACAGTTCATTGTCTATGACAAACTTGGCAGAGTTGCTAACACCAACTGTTGCTATAGCAACAGCTCCAAAACCATTCAAGGTAGTTCTGAGTTGAAGCTTACAACTCCCCCTCCTCCCCACTGATTGCAGGTGCACATTTGCCACCAGTGATACATGGGCCGATAAGCTGTTTTACCTGTTGCTATGGCAATATGGCTCCAGAACCATTCAAGGAAAATTCACTGTTGTGTCTGTCCTGAGTTGAAGCTTGCATTGTGTTTGAGGTCCAGTGCCTTTGTTGGACAATGGAGAGGCTTTGGCTAACTGTTCCTTACCGTCCGCTTCTTGGCAGTATGTGGTTCATTGCGCTGTCCCATGGAGTCGTTCGTTTAGCTTTCAACCACACTTCTTGGCCTTGGAATGTCAGTTAATTGTCACTATCACGTGATTGCGCCCTACCTCCTCTGGGCTGTCCCTGTCGTGAATGAGTCTGCATGTATGAATGTCGTGTGCACATGTGTAAGGCTAGCCTTTTCTTACACAAGACAGCAGTCCCTGTCTCTAGTTCACCTCAGTCGCAGCTAATGAGGCCTGGTGTTGGCTGAAATGTGTCCTGCACAGCGGGTGACTTTGCCTCTAGCCTTCTTTCAATGAGATATGGTTCGTTGATTGTTCACACAAATTAATCCATATGTGCAGGTTGTGTACAAGCCAACGTCTGAACTACATTTAGTGTGTATCGTGTTTCACTGTGCCCACTGCCCCCGTTTCCTTGTCTGCTCCTGGTTGTACCGACTGACTGACTGACTGAGTCTGAGTGTGAGCCAACTCCAGCCTGTATGCCCAAATCAAATATTTTGGGTGGAAGGTTGTAGTTGCCATGGTGACTGTGGTCTCCATGGTGACTGTGCCATTGGTACTACTGATCAGCCAGTGCATGCCTTTGTCCTGTTGTTTCCAGCTGGTAAATGACTTCATGTGGGTTATGACGTAACCCATCCTCATCCTCAGGCCCCACAAGGGGACTGAGGCTAGGCGTAACCATGGCAGCACACATACATGCACCTAAAGTACCCACCATTATGCCCCCATCCCCCTTCTCTTATTTATGCCCACCTTTTTCTATTATCATGGCGTACGGTAGTACGCCACCCCGAAAAAAAATGGCCGCCACATTAAAAGTGCACAAATAACACGCTCGAAATGTCTTCGTTAGATTAGTCAAAGGCCTGTATGAGCCATATCAGGCATTATCGAGTGTTTTCATGAGCAAAAAGACTGTTAAGTTTGCTGGAAAGTATCGCTAAGCACCAGACCGGCAAGTCGCCAAAACGGACAAATCGTCTATCTTCTGACTTTCTTTCTTCTTCTTCTTCTTCTTCTTCTTCTGCCTTTCACCGCGATAGCACGATAACGGCTGGAGCTTTTACAACGATTCAAACGCAAAACAACAGGATAAATCACTAGGTATTGCACCTGCCACTTATCGGTCTAAAAGAAAGAACTCAAACTTGTCGGCGATTCTCAGGTAATCTCACACTTACGCTAGCTGCTACACGCCATTTTGCTCGAATTTAATATTACTCATAATCATAATTACGTCACCAGGGTTCAACTGAGCACGTGGTTCAGTACTTCGTAGAGAAGGTGAGAATTGAGCGTTGCAGTTTGCAAATCTGATTTCGTAGATCAGTTGACGTGGTTGTGCTGCACTTTACATCGAACCCAATATGCATAATGTCCGCAAGAAACGAGCGCAGGACAAGCAGAACTACCTGCGAAACAAAGGGGGAAAAAAGGCAAGCGTCCTGTAATAATTACTGGAAGGACCCGGCAGGGCATCTTCCCGGGCGTCCTCCTATGCCTGTTTGAAGGACCCTGAGACGAAATGGGCGTCCTCCCATGCCTGTTATTGGAAGGACCCTGTGACGAAAAGGGCGTCCTCCCATACCCTTTATTGGGAGGACCCTGAGACCAAAAAGGCATCTTCCAGGGCATCCTCCCATACCCGTTATTGGAAGGACCCTGAGAAAGGAAGGGCAGCTTCCCACATATCCTTCCATACCCGCTATTGGGAGGACCCTGAGAAAGGAAGGGCAGCTTCCCACGTATCCTCCCATAGTAGTTATTGGAGGAACCCTGACAAAAAAAGGGCAGCAGCTCGTATGACTAATTTGAAGGCTGCAAAAGCCAAGCTCAAGTGGTATAGACAGTACTATGCCAGCTAGTGTTTTAACCATCAAGTACTTCATATGACTTAGAACACTAGCCACTGATATTCAATTTCAAGTTTTATTGTCAACTTTCACATTTCAAATTTGCTTGTTATAGTCATTTACATGCATATAGTACACATACAATGTTTACTGCGAGTTGATGGTAGCACTTTGGCCGGTGTCTTCTTAACATCCTCCTTTTGTGTTGTGCCTGAGTCTTCATATTCCTCCAACGAAGCAAGTGGCAGCCTATTGGTAGCTTGGTATACTCAAACTCTAGTAGCACCGAGTCAACAGTGCATGGCTTCATTCCAAACTTCTGCACTAGAGGTGGCCACAGAACTGGCGGTTGTTCAGCTCCACAGACCCCTACGCGTTCGTTTCAAACCGATTTAGACTATAGCTACCCACCATGCATCAAACAGTTCTGTAATGGGGTCTTACGACTCAATACTCTGGTGACAGTCTATGGAGGGTTTTTCGGTGAACCCATTAGTAGTCCACGTGAAATGAGCACAGGATTCATAAGCTTGCATGCAAAGCCTTATTAAACTCATCTGCTTTTCACTTGGTTTTTATGAGGCTTTGCTTGGACTGTACTTCTAACCCCCCGGAAGTTTGATGTTTGGATTGACGATTTCACTTCAAAGCGTTTGAATTTATGACAATTCTTAGCTCTTTCTACTATCATACTGTACACACCATGCATCTTCCCCTCGGCCTACCCTCCCATGTCACTTCTCTCTTACCATTCCTAAAAAGCAATACAAAAAAAAAAAAAAGAGCAGGAACAAGTCACAAAAAAGTTTTCTGAATGAAAACAAGTGCATGTAGGGATGGAACCCTCAAAAACCAACCAAACTAGATGGGAATGACACCACAACAATTTCACACCATCCCTACATCTTGTGCCATTTTGCCAACTATGCACACCAGTAAACTCTCTAGCCTATTCACACCCACTAAATGAATACTAGCTGTAGTTAGCGCTGCTCATTCCACAGCCTTTTACATAAAGACAATCCATATCTGCCATGTTCAGCAGCAATAAAATTCCACACCATAACTTACTCCAACAGACCCAGCTCATGCACTTGACAGTTTCTGCATTCAAGACTAGTCTCACAAGCCAGACCCTTTCCGTTCCACAGTGCAGATCGCTTTCAGTATCGGCATGCAGAGGAAGGCACTAAGAATCGTCATAAATGCTTTGAAGTGAAATTGTAAATCCAAACATCAAACTTCTTCCCTCTGTGTGCCGCATACTGAAAGCGATCGGTGCTGCGCAGAAAGGGTCTGACTTGCAAGACTAATTCAAGACAGACCATACCTGCCATTTTCAGCATAGCAACTACATCACAGCCACCCACAACATAACTCACCCCCCATGCACATCAACATGCACTCCACACCCAGCACTACCCATCCCACTGCCTTCCACAACCCTCCTATGAACACAACTAACAAACACAAAGCATAGTTGGCAAAATGGCACAAGATGTAGGGATGGTGTGAAATTGTTGTGGTGTCATTCCCATCTAGTTTGGTTGGTTTTTGAGGGTTCCATCCCTACATGCACTTGTTTTCATTCAGAAAACTTTTTTGTGACTTGTACTACTATGGGTCTCAAATGGAGAGGGGGTGTTTACTACACTCAATTAGTCTCACCATGTGCCATTGAAGCCACAGGGGATGTACTTGAATAGTCAATTAATTAGTCTCAACCATAACATGTGAGGTCAACAATATTCACAACGACGGTCATATAGCTATCCGTAAAAATGTCAACACAACACTGCTGGTCAGGAAACTAGTAGTACGATCCGCTGTTGGTAGGACAGAAGCTGAGAAGCAGCGAGGTAGCTTGCATTGTCAGTAGTGACAGGAAACGATTCAATAACTTGGTACTGGAAATGATGATTTTGGGAATTTTGGCGGTGGCCTGTGAATGAGACCAGTAGTTCTGTGTGTGTGTGTACTCCTTCAGAAGAAAATATATTTAAACCCACTCAATGAACTACATGAGCAGACCAGCTTTTCTAAAGCCATACATACACCACGCAAGAGACTTAATCATACGAAAAGTTTTTAACTGCATGTACCGTATTTCTTCGATCAGACGCCGCAGCTACTATTTATTTGCTGCTCGTTCTTATGCAGCTACTATTCACGGGTGGCGTTTATTTCTGTGGAAAGCCCACAGGCATCAATGACAGCTGGATAAGGTAAGTAAGTAAGTGATACAGTGACGACTTTAGATGCTGTCAGTAGTACGCTCAGTTCTGCTGTCAGCCATGGAAACAAGTCGTACAACACAGACAGCCCTAGCGCTAGCCTGATGACTGTTGTTAGAAATTACTCACGTGTGTGTGTGCCGCGGCTACTATTCAAAGGCAGCGTTTATTTCGCTCAGAGCTTCCGATTGTGTGGTTACTATTCGAGGGTGGCCTCTATTTGAAGAAACACAGTAGTTAGCATTTAGTGTAGATGGTTGTTGAAGGAGGGATTCTCCTAAGCTAGCTCTACACTAGTGGGAACTGAAGAACCCCTGTGGTAGTATAGATGGTTTTCAAATGGGTGGAGCCAACCATTTCTGGAGGGTAACCGCATGATTGAGAGGTAGCAGTACAGCTGACCTTTCACCTTGATAAGATTGTGTGTGTCTCCCACTTGTCACTAATTATAGGGGTCAGTGTAACACCTCTTTGCCTGCATTCTGTGTTGCACCAAAAACAACCTGTTACCCTCTGAAAGTGAATATGTCCTTACCATAGTCATTAGGGTATATAAACACGACCTGTTTACTGGGTACTGACGGTTTTAGTCTTTTCATTCTCCCAAATCAGCGACGTTTACACAACATATACTCTGCTACCAAACTTTAACTACCATTTACATTTGACACAATGACTTTTACGCCTGAAGAAGGTGATCACAGCATCATCGAAACGTTTGCAATAAAAGATTCTGAACAATTGTGAGCAGTGCATGTCTGAATATCGAGCTGGTACATGTATATGTAAACCATGGTTGATATGGGGATGGAGATGTACACTAAGTCAACCAATCAGATGTACACACCCTAACCCTACCCTAAGTCAACCAATCAGATGTACACATGCCTCTGTTGTGACACAAGATGGCAGAACATTAGAACATGGTGCGTAGCTTCACTGCTGGTTGAATCTCACTTTCTCACGAGCAAGATCAAAGATGAATGTACCTTGTGCAGAGGTGGCTACAGTTGCTGTGTGAGGTCCTTGACTGTTGCCATGACAACAGTGTTTATTGGGTTGTAGTGGCACCGTGTCACTGAAAGTGTTTCCATAATACCATATATGTTAAGAATTTTTTGAGAGATTTTTGTGGAATCAGTGTTTTGTTGTCTCTGCAGTTAATTAATTCCTCTATGTACTGGCAGTTTCTATGCCGGCCTGTATGGTTGAGTTTCAGCCACTGTGTGTGTTTAAGAGTCTTCCTGTTAAGGAGATTGGCAGGGAACGGTCCATTGCACAATGAGTCAGTGAAAATGAGATACTTAATTTTATTCCTTTTGGGGGGTTTGTGTGTGTGTGTGTGTGTGTAGTGCAGTGTATTAATTGCGTCTGGGTGCCTACGTCTATGTGGCAGGGGCATTTCTGAAAAGTGGGACATGGATAATTAGAACAGTGAAATATTGAATTTTGCTGACATCAGTTTACCAAATACAGACTGACCTTTGAACCCTGGTTGTGTGGAGGATGTAGTACCAAGTGGGAGGAAGGCCTTTGTCAGTCACTTGACAATGTTTTGGTTCTGGGCTGCCAAATTTAATGACAGTGAAAGAACGAAGGAGTTAATAGCTGGCATTGCTTCAGCTTGGCTGGGCAACTATCGGAGTGGGCTTGTCACTCCTATTCACAAAGAGGGAGGCAGTTAACTTTGTTCCCAGGCTCCACCCACTTTTTTTGTTGTTTGCAGTATAAAAGCGAGAGAGAGCCCTGGTATCAAATTACAGTGGACCCTCACTCATCTGGCCCTCAATTATCCAGCCGCTCGGAGTAGAGATTTGTTTGATGCGATGACGTGATTAAAATGAACCGAGAACTGAATCCAGGGCCCAGTTAGAGGGCTGGGAGGAAGTTCGGTGGTCAGAGCTCAAGCCAGGGTTTGATTCCTCAAGGCTACCAACATTTCCTTTTGTTCATCTTGCAACATTAAACAAGCCAGAGTGAAGCCAGAGTCTGTGGTTTAAATTTTATTGTGTTGGCTTCATGAATTTGTGCATTCCTGTGTTTTGTAGTGTACTCCACACCCAGGAATCTATGATTTCAGATAAGCAACTGCACAATACGCTCATAACTGACCCATTGTGCCATTCTGAAAATCATAGGTTTCTAGCCTCGTTCCCAGGCTTCTCCGCTCCAGAATGCAAATATGTATACACAGGGAGAGCCTGGTATCTTTTCTCATGTGAGCATGATATAATCAAAAAAGGACCAGAGTTTTTAGAACAGAAAGGTAACGTTTAACACGTTATTTATCGAACTATACGTTCAACACTCGGTATGTAGGATATTCGCCCCTCACTAGCTATATATGTGAAGTAAGTCACCCACTGCCTTAGCTCTTTTTGCTGTTTTGAGTCATCAGGTACGCCCACGCACAATTAAGATCTTTCTGTATGTATCCCTTTTCTTCCTTTGAGTCATCAGGTATGCCCACGCACAATTAAGATCTTTCTATATGTACCCCTTTTCTTCCTTTGAGTCATCAGGTACGCCCACGCACAATTAAGATCTTTCTATATGTACCCCTTTTCTTTGAGTCATCAGGTACGCCCACGCACAATTAAGATCTTTCTATATGTACCCCTTTTCTTCCTTTGAGTCATCAGGTATGCCCACGCACAATTAAGATCTTTCTATATGTACCCCTTTTCTTTGAGTCATCAGGTACGCCCACGCACAATTAAGATCTTTCTATATGTACCCCTTTTCTTTGAGTCATCAGGTACGCCCACGCACAATTAAGATCTTTCTATATGTACCCCTTTTCTTCCTTTGAGTCATCAGGTACGCCCACGCACAATTAAGATCTTTCTATATGTACCCCTTTTCTTCCTTTGAGTCATCAGGTACGCCCACGCACAATTAAGATCTTTCTATATGTACCCCTTTTCTTCCTTTGAGTCATCAGGTACGCCCACGCACAATTAAGATCTTTCTATATGTACCCCTTTTCTTCCTTTGAGTCATCAGGTACGCCCACGCACAATTAAGATCTTTCTATATGTACCCCTTTTCTTCCTTTGAGTCATCAGGTATGCCCACGCACAATGGCCGATTTGCACTATAGGATCACGTGATTACTACCACGCCCCTCTGGGGGTCAGCTCCTTCTCGTTTTCCGTACAAAATGTATGGGAAATGACTACCGTGGTCTATAAAATAGCTTGCCGCTCATGTACAGCGTGTCCTCCAGCCATCGTTTTGAGATTATCTATTCCAGATACGATAAGCTCTGCTACCGTATATAGCCAATACGTTAAAGCTTTTCGTACGCGGCAAAAACACGGCAAATTCTACTGCCAGGATTGCGAAACAGCGGCTAGACCAAATAAAAACCGACTTACATGACTTGTACTTCGACAGCTAGCGAACATGATGTTCCCAGGATTTAACTGCACAGCAGGACCCACACAGTCACTAAGTTGAAAGTACTGTCGTGGAACCATGACCATCATAGTCCCACCTTCAAATTTTAATAACTCACACACCTACAATACACATCCCCACACAACTACAAGCACATACACAACCAGAGTCAAGCTGTGCACAGGAAGAGAGGCTAGAACAAGTATCAAAGTGCCTGGAAACAGTACATACAAGTATTAATGCTAGCAATACGCCAAGTGGTCCACAGAAGCTGGAATGTCCAATCATAACTCAGGTCTGTGGTCTTCGTCAACCCCATTCATGGATGGTTAGCTGCCCCACTCTCCACTCTGGTGATAAGCATGCTTCATCAGGAAATCAGTGTACCTACATAGACATAATGACGTCTATAAAGTAGCATGCGGTGGGGAATCATATTTCTTGCAGATGACTCCACACAGAAACTCTAATGCCAACAGTAACTAGCTAGATTTGAAGAGCTGTTTGTACAGCAGCTGAAACTGGCTTCATCTCTTTGCACCCACCCATTAATAACGTGTACAGAAAGGCTAAAAGCCAGGCTTTCACGGCTTTTGGCTCACCTGAGTCGGCTGGCATCCCAAGATTGATTCACATAATGTTCACAGTCAAGGCAATCCACCCTAGAACAGCCACATAAAGTATGTTTTCCATCTGTCTTCTCGATCACGAACGGCAGCTGACTTTATGCCGCGCTGTCAGCACTCACCATACGTTTTCAATGGCGATTCCGCGAACCCTGACCCCCAGTTGTATCACGTGATCCTATAGTGCAAATCGGCCATTAAGATCTTTCTATATGTACCCCTTTTCTTCCTTTGAGTCATCAGGTACGCCCACGCACAATTAAGATCTTTCTATATGTACCCCTTTTCTTTGAGTCATCAGGTACGCCCACGCACAATTAAGATCTTTCTATATGTACCCCTTTTCTTCCTTTGAGTCATCAGGTACGCCCACGCACAATTAAGATCTTTCTATATGTACCCCTTTTCTTCCTTTGACACTGCTCATGTGAGAAAAAATATGCAACTGCACAACTTCAGTGTACGCGTTCTGGAGTTGGGGGGGCCTGGGAACGAGGCTAATAGGTTTCCTTATATGCACAAAGCACCACTCATTATCCTTGCCAATGTAGATGGTCCGGGAACGGGACCCTTGGGAGCTTGGCATTACTAATGTTCACCTATCGTTGATGGGAAGGTAACACAGACCTTTGTCTATCTGCTCGGTTTGCTCACTGCTGGTACTTGCTGGTACTTACCCCTCCTGAGAAGTAGGAAACACCTGCTGCTAGAACTGTGTTCTAACAAACCTGTTCCTTTAAACATTGCCTACTTTTCAATGTACTTTTTAAAAATTTTCACGTATAGTACATCTTGTCATCCTGTGCTCGCAGCTACTGGTTATGCTCAAAATTGTGCATGCATAGTGCACTTCATCAAGGCCAGCCGAGTCAGTAGTTTGTATCTGGACTTGACTCTTTCCTAGACCCAGGAATCTATGATTTCAGATAAGCAACTACACAATACGATTATAACTAACCCATTGTGCCATTCTGAAAATCATAGGTTTCTAGCCTCGTTCCCAGGCTTCCCTGCTCCGGAATGCAAATATGCATACACAGGGAGAGCCTGGTATCTTTTCTCATGTGAGCATGATATAATCAAAAAAGGATCGGAGTTTTTAGAACAGAAAGGTAACGTTTAACAAATTATTTGAACTATACGTTCAACACTCGGTTGTATGTGGACTTGACTCTTTCCTAGACTGTGAATGTTGTGATAACACCATGAGGAAATGTGATCAGAAAAGCTACTGAGAATCTGTTTGTTGATTTGTGAACAGTTTCCGTTTCAATGTCCACTGTTTTGTACAATACATGTGCTTGTACTCTCGGTCCCAGACCAACCCCACTAATGTTCTTGGTTTCCAAGGTTACTCACTGTGCTTGGCTTAGTAAGTTACCTGCAGAATGGAAATGTAATTCTGTCTCGTGAAGTACTGCAAACCCATTGAAATAATGAATCTCCATGATGAATTGCTTACCTCTCCTTCCTTGCTCCTCTCTTCTTCTCTCTCCCCTACCCTTTCTCTTGCCTCTTTCCCTCCTCCACCTGCCCTTCCTTACCCCTCTCTCTGTGTCTCCCTGCCCTCTTCTCCCCTCCTCTCTTCTTTCTACCCCTCATCTCTCCTCCTGACTTTCTTCTTTTCACTGTCTTCATCCCCGCCCCTTTTCCTCCTCCTTCGCCCCTCCTCCCTCTCTCCCTCCATCCCTCTCTCTTTCCCTCCCTCACCCACAGAGTGTGATTTCATAGTACATAGAAAGTGTGAACAGAAGGTGGTCATTGACTGCTCAGCACGACTGGAGCAGGCAGTTCTTCAACATGACAAACAGGTGGAGGAGAGTGTGGTTCCTGAAGAGGAGGGGAACAAGGAGATGGAGGTGAGTGGAGTTGGGGAGGGGAGGTGGGTGGGTGGGAGGGGGCAGGTACTTAGTAACTAGTGGTCTGTTGTGGCAGTAGATGAGCTAGCCCAAATATTATACCCGCCTTCTCTACCCTTCCCACCTCCTTCTTCCCCCTACCCTCTGCTCCTTTCTTGGTTCTGTCCTTCCTTCTCTCCTCTCCTCTCCTCCCTTCCTCCTCTCTCCTCTCCCATCACTCTTCCCTTCATCCTATCCTCCGTTCCCTCCTCCCTCACTCTCCCCCCCCTCTCTCCTCCCCCCTCTCTCTCCCCCCCTCTCTCCTCTCCCCTCCAGGAACCAGAGACCATAGTCCACACTACCTCATCTACTGCAACAACAGACCACACAGACAATACCACATCTTCCTCCTCTTCCTCCTCCTCCTCCTCTGCTACTCCGGCTGGGTCCCACTATCTTAGCTCACAGCTGCTCAGCGAGAAGACAAAACTTGTACGCAAAATTCGAGAGTATAATCGCAAGACCACCCCCGTCAATCATATACATATCAAAAGTGCTAGTAGCTCGGTGAGTTGGGAAGAGGGAGGGTAAGAGGAGGGAGAGAAGGAGGGAGGGTGAGAGGAAGAGAAGGAGAGAGGAGGGAGGGATGAAGCAGTGACATTAGTGTATATATATACATGTACCTTACACTCACACTCACCCTCACACTCACCGTCACACCCACCCACACACAGCGTGTAGATGGTGTGATAGAGTATCAAGGGTTTGTGAGAGTGCACATGTGTGTCCAGAGACCCATCCATGTTTCCACGGCGATCACAAGAACCTCCTGGTACCGTCTCATGAGGCCCGTCAAAGAGAGGGGGAAAGACATTCATGATGGGTTCGAGGTGAGTGTAGTTCACACACACTTCCCTACATCCTCTCTTCTCCGGATCTCCCTTCTCCCCTCTCTCCTTTCCCTCCCACCCTTCCTCCTCATCTGCTTTGCTTCCTCTTCTCACCTCCCTTGTTACCTTCTGTGACGTGTGCACACACACACACACACATGCACACACACACTCACACACACACACACACGCACACACATGCACACACACACACACTCACACACGCACACACACGCACACACACTCACACACTCACACAGACGGCATTCTACCTTCCCACCGACACCAACAGACTAGTACACATAAGTAACACAACAACAACTAAAGAAGTAAGTCTGGTCAAAATTTGTGGATTACCCATACAAAATTATCATGGGCAAAAATACAAAAACAGCCCCTAACCACAGAACACTCAATGTTTTGGTGGTTGAATGTTCTTCCAGTGGGGGCTAACATTAACCCCTCCAGCATAGGAAACTGGTTGCCATAGTCACCACTGGCAGCCAGTGTCGACAATTGGAGACAGATATTTACTATGTATGTGAAGGGTTTGACTGAGAGGGTTGCGTATGAGTCTGGTCTCATGCTCCAGTCTTCTAGTCCAGCAGCTGCTGGTATACACATATACTGAAGTCTTGGGAAGAGTGCCCACGGCGGAGCACCTTACAAGTCTGCCAAAGAGGGGGGAGAGCGCTCTTTTCAGTGTTTCCGCATTTAACCACGAAAGAGTGCCCATGTCATGTTTACAGCGACTTGATGCCCTCGAAGCAAATAATTGGACAACAATGGAGCCACCATGCAGCAGCTTCGAAGTCAAGTCCTGATGGCACACTACACTTTGAACAGCACCATGACACCATGAGCATGGTGTAGCTCGCAGTGTGCACTGCATGTAGCTACGTCCGTCTACGCAAAGCTGCCTTGTAGTAACCTTTAGTATAACAAAGCTTCTTACCTCAGATATGCATAGCACTTGAGCCTGTGCTCCCAAAACTCCACGAGTGTGCTCTATTAGTCACACGAAGCTTGCTCCAGGGTGGGCACTCATTCGAGTAAACTTTGACCCTATGCAAGAAGTAGGGCCAAAAGTAGGGGTACATATGATTGTGTGTACTCACGTTAATTACATGACTTTATATATTGTGGTAACGTTGCATGCACTTTACCTCCCCTCCTCCTCAGTTGGTTCAGATTCTGCTCAGAAAGTTCTGTGTCACAGACAACCCCAAGAAATTCTCACTATATGAAGAGTACGGTGGAGACTGTAAGTGGTTCAAATTCTAAGGGGATTCCCCCCAGATCCCTACCATGAACTTTGACCCTTCTCACTCCTCCCATTTCCTCAGCATGTTGCTCGGGACAATTCCACAGTCATGTTGTATTCGAGTATCCACACATACCACTACCACAAGTCATGTGTTGCTTACTATAAGGCAGCCCTTCTCCTCTGCCCCTTCAACACCACCTCCACCACACACATGCATACCCTCCCCACTACACACACACACACACACACACACACACACACATACCACAGGTCGCAGATTATTTGAGGAGGACTTTCCTCTGCAGATGGTTCTGGAGGGGAGCTGTGTCCACCGAAACAGCAAGCTTGTGCTGAGAGACAACACGTACAGTACCATACAGTGGGACGCCTTCACCCAGCCTGAGCTACACAACTTCATCCAGATACTGCAGAGAGAAGAGGAGATCTATGCTGATAAGGTAGAGATGACCTCATTGTTGTGGGTAGGAGTGACTCCTTTGTCAATAGTCGAAGACAGTGTTGTGGTAATGTCAATGTAGGAAGGTTCAAAGGTCAAAACCTGTTTCATCACAGAATGTTTGGTACCTGTAGCAAAAGGACTGTGGCTTATTTGTCCTTTCCCATGGCCCCTCACAATTATGGTGATAATGTTAACATGCCCTACCCCTTTTGTACACTACTTTAAGTCTAAAGTGGGGAGTGACATTTATTTGAATATTCAATTAGTATCGACAAGAGTGCATAAGGAAGGGCGGGTTGAGTAAGAGTGTGTAACTCCGTAAAAATTGAAACCGGTTGGAATTTGCTGCCAGTACTAAAAATAGTAACACATACTGCGCAAACATAAGCCATTGTTGCTCAGCATGTGACCAGTTGTTCTATTTTTAGTACGGTACAATAATTTTGACCGGACTATGGACTTCTATTGGAGTTACGTGCTGTTACTTGAGCCGCCCGTGTTTATGTGCTCTTGGTATCGACCATACACCCCTGGTTCAATGTAATGTTATGTGTGAGGTTGACAATACAGTCACAATGACTACCGTGGCTTTTAGAAGAACAGCAGTATTGCTGGTCATGTACATGTACTACAGGAACGTCAGCATAAGCCATGAGGCATCAAGTACATCATCAGTGGTGACAGGGGACAACCCACTTAAGCTTGTACCGCACCGAAAACCTGTTCAATGGCCAGCAAACGAGGCTAGTGGTTTCATGTGTACAGGTTTACGAGAACACTCAAAACCTCACTAACAGCATGCCCAGAAAATGCTACAGTAAGAATCACAGTGTACCTGTACTGTAGCTTGGTACATTTAAGGGTTCGGGTAAGAGGGGAGGAGAGGGGAGTGTGTTGCTCAAAGGGGGCATAAAGGCAGGAGCTTACAGTATGACTTTGTATGCTCATACTGTGTAACTACATGTATATACTGTAAATGTCTTGTGTTGAGCACCGTACACATCAGCCCTCTCCACACATAACACACCTTCCTCTCGCTCTGTCACACACACACACACACACACACACACACACACACACACACACACACACACGCACGCACACACACACACACACCCATGCACACGCACACACACACACGAACATACACACACAGCTAAGAGATCGTTTCAAGGTGTGGAAGGTGTGTATGTCGCAGGTCCTAAAGGAGAAATGTATGGACAGTGTCTCCAAACAAACACAACTCAATGTTTCAACTAACACTCCTCAACTAACTTCTTCACCAAAGAATGGCAGGAAATTAGAGAGCATTGTATGATACAGTTTGTACTTTGTATACAATATCATCATTTTTGAAGTATTCAAAATTCATTTGTTCTGATCACACATCTGTGATGCATGAATAAAAGTGAGTCAGCAGCTGCTGTGTTCAAAAAATTTACAAACCAAGTGAATCACCATGAGTAGACATGATGGTGCCATTCCACTATAAGACCGGAGGATATTTTCTCGTCACCAGCTAGGTGCATGCTAGCTGACAAAACTGAGCTATCTCACAAGCCATTTGTGAAATCTCTATAGAAAATCGTTTGAGAGCAATTAACGCTCTGGAATTTTTGGGGTATTTAATTATTAGTGTGGACACTGCTATGAGCCCCACCCACTTTTCCTCCCCCGACTTCCCGACGTATAGCCAAGATGGCAGGCAGGAGGCAAGCTTTCCAAAACAACCCTGAGCTCCAACGTTTTGTGCTCCACGGAGTGCGCCCTACCGGTATACAGCTTGGCGTGGGCTCCTACGGCAGCGTGGAGGAGCTGGAAGTGAACGGGCTGGTATGCGCGGGCAAGCGGCTACACGAGGCACTTCTGGAGCAAGGCAACGCCGGCGTTGCTGAGATCTCGCGCAAATACTTGTTGGAGTGCCAGGTAACGAGCAGAACTGCTGTAGACATATGGATAGTGCTTCCGCCAAAGAATTTCCTTTGAAGAAAGGGTGTGTATATTTATTTTATTTGGTGCCACTGCAGGTAATGGCAGAGATGCGGCACCCGCACATTGTGCAGTTCCTGGGGCTCTGTTTCCTGGAAGGGTCAGCACTGCCAGTGCTGGTGATGGAACGACTGGACAATAGCCTGGACGATCTGTTGGAAACTTCTCCTGGCCTCCCCCTTGCCCTTAAGCAATCGCTTCTGACAGATGTCGCACGGGGGCTGCTCTACCTGCACACTTGCAACCCTCCTGTTGTACACAGAGATTTGTCTTCCCGGAATGTACTCCTTACATCATCACTGGTGGCCAAGATCAGCGACCTTGGAAATGCTCGTATTGTGAACCTGCAGCCAGGCCAGCTGGCCAGGACTCTCACCCGTGTACCAGGAACACATGTGTATATGCCACCTGAATCATTTGATCAGCACTCACGATATGGTCCCCGGCTGGACATCTTCTCATTTGGTCACCTTGCACTCTTCACCCTCACACAGGTCAGAAGGATTGAGGGTGGTGACTAGAACTGTAGAGTTGTGATCCTTATTAGGAAAAGATCAAAAAGATGCTACTGATAAGCAGATGGGGGTGGATGACTGGCATTGAATATTTGTAGTGATTCACAGTATAGTGCATTCCTGTGTAGTAGTACCACATGTAATGTGGCGTCAGTGTAATATTACTGAACTGGGTACACAGTAACCATGCATACAAAATGAACCCTTTACCCCCCTCAGGTTTTCCCAGGCGCCCTCCTCCCTTACACCTACCCAGACCCTGACAATCCAGGACGTGTCTGTGGTCGCACCGAGGTGGAGCGTCGGACAGACTACATCCAGCCACTCCAAGAGCAGCTGGGTGAGCAGCACCCTCTTTTGCAGCTGGTGTGCCAGTGTCTGCACAACGAACCAGCTCAACGACCCTCTGCTGAGGAACTGCTGCAACACTTAAAGGCGGTGAGGCCCCAGATTGAGAAAGCACATGGCAGTGGGAAGCAGGTGAAGGTGGAAATGGCAAGGCTACAGGAAGCCATGATGAGTGTGCTCAGAATGAGAGAGACAGAAGTGGGAGAGAAGGATGGTGAGATAGAGCAACTGCAACGTGATCTCCAGCAAGTACAAGTAAGAGCATGCACCTGCAGCTTTCTGTGTTACACTTACAACCATGTGTTATACTGTTACAGGCTGTAGTGGAGGCCAAGAACACCCAACTCCAGCAGAAGGATACCCAACTCCAGCAGAAGGATGCCCAACTCCAGCAGAAGGATGCCCAACTCCAGCAGAAGGATGGTCAAATTCAGCAGAAGGATGGTCAAATTCAGCAACAAGCCACAGAACTTCGAGAGAGGACTCTTCAACTCAACAGACAACTGAGAGAAGTACAGACACTGAGAGTAAGGAAATGGATATTCTACTGTAGGAGAGATAGTGACCCCACCCACCCATGCTCTGGTTGTTAGGAGGACAGAGGAAGGCTGCAGGCAGAGGTGGAGGCTAAGGATGCTGAGATTGACAGGCAACAGAGAGAACTGCAAACATTGAGGGTAAGGAACTCAGGTTGACATATTCTATAAATTCATGTTCTGATTGCTAGGAGTAAATGTCCCAACTCCAGCAACAGACCCAGGAGAAAGATGCTGACGTCCACAGGCAACAGACAGAGCTGCAAGCACTTAGAGTAAGGACTTACTGCTATAAACTTTCATTTGTACTTTTCTGAATTGATGAATCAACTCTGTGTTTGCAGGCAGAGATGGATGCTAGGATTGCTGAAATTCTGCACCAACTCAGAGAGAGAGATGCAGAAATCAACAGACTGCAGAGAGAACTGAGAGTAAGGAACTAAAACAATGGAATATGTACTTTGAGTTCTTAGTGAGGATACGTACAGAAATTTATTTTAGCAGATACATTTCCACGTACACAGGAGCAGACTGCCTTCAGAGATGAAAGCGTAGCTGCTGTGCACTCTCCACCTCAGAAGAGTATAGCTGCAGTGCAGTCTCCACCTCAGAAGAGTGTATCTGCAGTGCGGTCTCCACCTCAGAAGAGTGTAGCTGCAGTGCAGTCTCCACCTCAGAAGAGTGTAGCTGTGGTGCAGTCTCCACATATTAAGCCCCAGGTGAGTTGACCTTTGACCTACTAGTTTCCAAGACATGATTTGGGGCAAGTGGCATTTTGTTACACTGCAGTTTATTCTGTACAAAAATAGCTGGCAAATCAGCTGCTGTGCATGCATTAGTGCTCTGCACATGCACAGCTTGTAGCATGTGTTTACTGTACACTATGTCAGTGTACAGTGGATTGTAATTAGTTTGGCTCCACAAAGTCTGAGTCTCAGACATGTAAGGCGCAATTTTGGCAGCTGCTCACTGTGTGAAAAGTTTTGTGCTTGCAGAATAGCTAGCTAGCTTAGTAGTATACTAGCTAGTAGTTTGTGTTTACCTAGAGCTCTCACTGCAGCTCTTACTCTTTAGACTTGTGTAGTTAGTTATAGTCACTGCTAGAGAATTGTCTGAAGGCTAGTTGCTAGCCTAAAACAAGGTTAGACAAATTTTGTCAGTATGCAACCCTAGCTAGTTGGATAGCTCCATGTACAGCTGCCAAAATTATTGCATGGCTTTGAGGAAAATTCATTATTTGCTAGCAGTTACTTTGGTAGTTGCTTTAGGAAAGTGAACATAAGGCTTACAAAATTTTATGGAGCTACCAACTACAATGGGAAGCTATACTGTCATTTTAGTATGGTGTCACAGAAACGGTGGGCACTCCAGGACATTTGCCTCTTTCAGCTGCTGCAATTCTGCGTCTTCTAGCACAAACAAGTACTAGCAGCAGCTGTTGCTGGAGAAAAATATGTGTACACAGCTGTTTATAGTGCTAACACTCTTTGCCCACTAATTTCTATGACATCATACTATTGCAGTGGCTACTGCCGAGGGTGTATCAGGCTGCCGGAGGTGGTGAGAGGACATGCACAATTAAATACAGCTGTGAAAGAAAGCAGAATGCTAAAAATAGTGTGAAAAAATTATAATTATATGCCCTCTCTCTGCTATGGCCGATACACTCTTGTTGTTACATAATACATGTAACTGAAAATGGTGTGCCGA
The DNA here is from genome assembly GCA_949130485.1 of Agelas oroides. Taxonomy (NCBI): domain Eukaryota; kingdom Metazoa; phylum Porifera; class Demospongiae; order Agelasida; family Agelasidae; genus Agelas; species Agelas oroides. Next base: position 1,167,350 of record OX422192.1, on the reverse strand, counting down.
AGCTCTGGGCATGTGCTGGTGGTTAATTTTTAATTAGCGTCCACTTTAGGACACGCCATGAAGTAATAAACTTGTTTTATATTTCAGACGCACCTCCTCAGTGAGCTAACATGGAGGAGGCTGCCAGACATGCCAGATGCAATGGTGTGCCCACAGTCAGTAACAGTGGATACAGTTGTGTACATTACAGACAGACGATGGCGCAGTGGTGCCATACTCAGATATGACCCACACAACAACCAGTGGACTGAACTACCATACTATCAATACTGGTTCTTTACCATCACAGAACTGACCCACCAACTGGTGGTGGTTGGTGGTCGTGATATGTCCACTAACAAGAGGAGCAAGACTGTATCTGTCTACTGTCCATCAGAGAGGAGCTGGAAACATCCCTACCCTCCAATGAACACACCTCGTGCGTTACCAGCTGTATCCACTTACCACCAACGTCTGGTGGTGGCAGGTGGGATTGATGATAGTTACACTGACCTAGCTACTGTGGAAATCCTTGATACATCTGCTAGCCATTGTCAGTGGCTCTCTGCCGCACCACTCCCCGTGAGATGCAGTCCAATGTCAGCCGCCATTACACACGGTACGTTGTACCTACTAGGAGGTACGCTGGGCAAGAAAGTACTCAGCGTGCCTCTCTCAGCCCTTACACAAACTGACAAGCCACCCGCACAGTGGCGCACACTCCCCGACGCCCCGTTGGAGTGCTCTACGGCCATCGCTGTCCATGGATCTCTGTTGGCAGTGGGAGGAAGCCATGGCCGACAAAGAAGCTCAGCGATTCACGTCTACGACCAGGAGAAGAACGCGTGGAACAAGGTGGGAGACTTACCTACTGAACGAACATATTGTGCGTGCTGTCTGCTGCCGAGCGGAGAGATTCTTGTTGCTGGTGGAAAAGACAAAGAAGGCCGAAAGATTAGCCGAATGGACGCAGCAGCTGTAAAAGACTAACCGTTGTGTTGTAATCTCGTTCCCAGGCCACCTTAGCTGGTCTGGGAACGAGGCATTTTCTGATCTTCATTTCTGTACTCTGACCTTGATTTTTTTGCACTCTGATTTTTTTTATCTGACCTTGGTGATTTTGTGCGCAGATCCAATGCGTGCGCTTTGCAGTCGAAGTATGAACTGCCGATGATAATTTGCCAACCGTCTGTTTGCTTTCGGGTATGAAACACAATCAGTGCCGCATTTATGACCATGTACAAGTGCTTGGCCAGGTAAGCAACTGGACAGTTGTCCATCTTCAGACTTTTTGCATGTACTGCTAACTCAGCAAGATGGCCAACTCTTATCATTTGTGATCAGTATTTCCTTGGAACTGGGGAGAACTACATAGCTACCTGCTGCTCCCTTCACAGGGCACGGTGTGGGTCAATGATGCATGTAGTTACATTCTTGTGAGCACTGATTCAGAACGGAAGACACTATTAAAATCTAGCATTAATTTTTTCAGCCAATTAGTCTTGTTCCCCGCGGCTCCTCCCCAGCTTTTGTCACATAAACTAGCTTTGTGCAATCAACTACAAGAGATTGGCAACTGGAAGGGGTAGTCACTTGTGTGTAAACGACTACCTCTTGAAGTAGTTGGATAGCGTGCACTGTGACCTCCCACACGTGTTGGTGGACCTTTTTGTGAGAAACTGAAAAACCCTGCATGCCTGATTGTACACTTACCCTTGTTTCCAGAAATAATTAATGGAACAAGGTAAGCTATGTTCCCAGGCCTCCACCCAGCGTTTGTTGTGTACATTATACAACAAACCTGGGGGAGGAGCCTGAGAACAACGCTACTGTACCTGTCTTCAGGGTGGAGAGGTAGCGATGGTGAATATATACTGTGTAGAAAGACCTAAGGGACATCTAACCTCATTCCCAGGCTCTCTCCTCAGAAACAGGGGGAGAGACTGGGAATCAGGCTAAGGGACATCATTATTCACTAGTGTAAGTTATGTCTAGGGGGACATTTTATCTTATCTTGTTCTTTAACACGGTAGCCTGCAAAAGTGATACAGCAGTATGGACTCACAGACACTAGGGGACGTCATCACTCACGGAGAGGGAGAGAGGGAGGGGGGAAGGAGGGAGATCCCGAAGGAGGGTGGAGAGGGAGGGGGTATTCACTGGTGTAAATTATGTGTGGTGGGATACTTTACGTTCTTACTCTTGAGCACTGTAGCCCGCAAGTGATGCAGCATTATAGACCGCAGACTCTAGGGGACCTAATCTTCCAGGGGAGGAAAGATGGGGAGGGAGAGGGGGGAGGGATGGGAGAGGAAGGGCAGGAAGGAGGGAGTGGAGAGGGAAGGGGCCGGGGGGAGGGAGGGGGGAGGGAGGAAGGGATGGGGCAAGGAGGGCGATGAG
>OX422192.1:1123981-1164771 GCA_949130485.1 Agelas oroides | reverse complement strand
CTTATTCTTGAGCACTGTAGCTCACAAGTAATGCAGCATTATACACCCCAAGACACTTTACAATGTCATTATTGACACTATTTTATTCTGGCCTGCAAAAGTGATAGGCAGTATAAACTCCCAGACACTAGGGGGCATAATCACCTGGGGGGGGGGGGGGGGGGGGGGGGAGGGGAAGGGGGGGATATGGCATTATAGACCCCCAGACACTTGACATTATTGACACTTTCTATTCTTCATCACAGTAGCCTGCAAAACTAGTGATACATGTACGTAGTATAGACCGGCCCCCAGACACTAAGGGACATAATCACAAGGAGTGTCTGGAGAGGAAGGGGGAAGGGGGTATTCACTGGTGTAAGTTATGTTTGAGGGGATACTTTATTTTCTTACTCTTGAGCACTGTAGCCCGCAAGTAGGTATAGGGAACATAATTACACTGGGGGAGGGGCTAGGGAGGGGTATTCATGATGTAAGTTGTGCCTAGAGGCAGTAGCGGGACACTATGCTGTTAACACTAATATATACATCGCTGGATATAAAGTGGATTGCTACAATTATATTATCGTGATGTATGTAAAATCTCTGCATTAATAATAATTATATCATGTTATTTATGTGTGTTATGTAGTTCTACAGTCATGATCAGGAAGGAGGAGAACAGTTGCATCCATGAGTGCTAGAGGAAAGTCAACATGTAACCTAGGGAACGGCAGCTCCACTTCACCCTGTGTGTGTGTGTGGGTGTGGGTGTGTGTGTGTGTGCGTGTGCATGTGTGTGTGTGTGTGTGTGTGTGTGTGTGTGTGTGTGTGTGTGTGTGTGCGTGTGTGTGTGTGTGCGTGTGTGTGTGGCAACCAGGATATCGCTCAATACACAATATAGAGTGCCAGGATAGTTTAGTATTGCAATAAACTTTTGCCAGCCCACCTGTGGAAAAATTACCAGTGCTTACAGGCCTTCACAACACTTGGTGACAGGTGGCTAATGCCTTTTACAACATTTGGCGAGAAAATTACAGGTGGCTAAGCAGTCACCCACCAATATAATTTATGGCACTCAGGAGGATTTCACTGATTCACGGAATGTTTTACTGAGAGGCCTTATAGCTACATGCTGGTCTTTATGTCATGTCTATAGCTTACTTGTACTCTGTATTCCGGGAAACAACTTTGCCGATATTTCGACTGAATGCTCCAGTCGTCATCACTTTCACCCTGATGACGACTGGAGCATTCAGTCGAAACGTCGCAAAGTTGTTTTCCGAACTCAAGTTGGTATCAGATAAACTTCTTCAGCTCACTTGTACCCAGAGATAAATAATGGCGAAATTTACCTGTTAAGTTAGGAAGACAGTGAACACACAAATGTTTTCATTTTCCCCTGGTGAAATTTTGGCTAGTTGAAATAACTGGTGAAATTGGTGAAAATTTCCTGTTCCATGGTATAGTATACTATAGAGCGTACCATGACATACTATGGAGGATAACAAGAACAGCGGACAAGACAGGAGACAAGACGGGAGACAAGACGGGAGGCAAGACGGGAGGCAAGACAGAAGACAAGACAGTAGACAACAACAGCGGACAAGACAGTAGACAAGACATGAGACAAGACAGGGGACAAGACAGGAGACAACACAGGAGACAAGACAGGAGACAACACAGGAGACAAACATGGGGGACAAGACAGGAGACAAGACAGGAGACAAACATGGGGGTATACCAGTATTAGCCTCATTCCAAGGCCTTCGCTACCTCTAACACTTGCTTGCTTCCAGTACATAAATGCAGAGATGGAAGGACCGGGTCGGGATATCTTGTCATGTGCGGTGAAGTCCCATAGACATAACATGGGGGGTAGTGATCAGTCACAAGGGACAAGGGACAGAAACAAACTGTATTGATGGTGCTACGTTGCAAACACTTAGGCCTCCAGACCTTGGATGAACTATGAAAGGGCCTTGAGATCTTTGTTGGGTACAATCCTCATGTGTCGACATTATGTCTACCTGACATCACTGCATGTGATAAGATCTCCCAGCCCCTCCCCCTTTTGTGTGTGCATATGAAAGTGTCACAAATATAGCACACCAATGGTGGTGGTGAAGGTATGGAGTGAAGTATAAGACAAGGGCAAAAAGTTTTCAAATGAAAAAAAGCGCATGTAGGGATGGAACCTCCAAAAAGCAGGAGGATCTAGAAACCAAACTACACTGAGGTGGTCCACTAGTATACCACGGTATATCACAGTACATCACAGTATACTACAGTATACCACAGTATTAGCCTTGTTCCCAGGCTTCCGTTGCTTTCAGGACGGAAAAGTGAGAGAGGGCCTGGTATCTTTTCTCACGTGAGTGACGTCAGGATGGAAAGGATGGTGGAAAGGGTTTAATTGTGGGTAGGCGCACCAGGCCCAGAACAGCAAAAAAGAGCCAACATAGCAGGTAACTTACCCCACGTATCTAGCTAGCGGAGGGCGATTGTTGTATACACCAAGTGTTGAGCGTGTAGTCGGTTGAACAATCGTGAAACGCAGCCCATTCATTCTGAAAATTCTTCAACAAATCAAATAGGTAACTCAGGCTGGGGCAGAATGTACACTGTGCATGGCACGCAGGTGCACTTCCGGCTTTAGATTAGCACTCTGATAGGTGTTTATTGCAAATGCTAACCACACAAGAGCATAGATGGTAGAGACTCTACTATAGATTACGCGAGGTAGTCTCGTGCCCAGACTACTTTTCACCGAGCGGGCGTGAAAAATGTGACTGGAACGAGACTACACGAGATGTGCCTTGGCAAGCAACTGCACTTCACTTCATTGCAGAAAGTTGTGACTTGTGCAAGTGCCTGGTTCAGCAGAAAGCTACTTGTGACGAAAGCTTCAGCAACTATTAACATAACTCCGCAGAGTACACTTCCACCCAGCCCGTTTACCAGACCCTCCTTTCCGTTTTTTCGGGAAGGGTCTGGGGAACGATACTAGACCTAAAGGCTGGGAATGCAACCCACCACTCACCTGAGTTCTCCTCCGAGGTTCTCTCAGCACTGTGCACAAGCAAACCGTCCAGACTGGAAACACCCTGCACCGTCCCTCTGCTCCAAACGTATCCCTCTTCCCCCACCCTCCTCCCTCCTCCTCCTCCTCTTCCTCCTCCTCCGAGGCGCTTCCTGAAAATCTTTATCGGAAATTGTGCTCCATCAAACCACGAGCCAAGCTGACCTTTGACCTCGGAACTTGCTAACCGCTCTGCTGAGGTCAGAGGTCGAATCAACTACTGATACGTTGACCTAGTTTGGTTCCCAGACCCTTCCTGTATGGGCGGGGTGAGAAAGGCGAGGGAAGGAAGGGTCTGGTGAATAACTCGACCCCAACGCGGATCCATGGAATTTCATTAATGTTTAATAATTGTCAGTTGCGAAGCCACGAATACTTACAAGTTCATCGTACCACACTTGAACGTGAAGCCATGTGTCCACACTACACATTCACACAAAATTTATTCACGACTCACACCTACTTGACATTCGCGTTTTCCCTCATCAACGCTGACGGCAGGAATGCAGCCGTGGATCCGCGTTGGGGTCGAGTTATTCACCAGACCCTTCCTTCCCTCGCCTTTCTCGCCCCGCCCATACAGGAAGGGTCTGGGAACCAAACTAGCGTTGACCCTATGCGTTGACCAACGTCTCTATGCCTCCTTTCTAGTCATCATGGGGATGTGGTATACTGAAAGTATAAACAGAAGGTTGTCACTGACTGCTCAGCATGACTAGAGCCGACAGTCCTTTTGGCTTCAGCATGACAAGCAGGAGAGTGCAGTCACCGAGGAGGAGGGGAGCAAGGAGGAGGTGAGTGGGGTGTGTATAGGTGTGGTGAGTGTGTGGGTAGGGGCAGGTACTTGCTGCCCTACCCTTCCCTACCTCCTTTTCTTTCTTCCCCACCCTCTTCTCCTTTTTCCTTGCTTCCGTTCTTTTGTGATTCCTAGGTTTCCTCCCATGTTCAAAGTACCGCTTATTACACTTCTGAATATGGATGGTCTGGGAATGAGACCCTGAGGAACTTGGGATTACCATCATTGATGGGAAAGTGACTCCAGGCTCTTCATGGTAGCACACACCTTTATCTACTTGGTTCGCTCACTGCTGGTACCTTAAGCTTCACCCCTCCTGAGAACAAGGAAGCACTGTCATACTATAAGTGGTCCCCCTCCAAAAGCGGTCCCCCTGGACCATCCATACCAGAATACTTGGTCCCCCGGACCATCCATGGCACTGTAGATGTTCCCCCCTAGGACCATCTACGGCACTGTAAACAGTCCCCCCCTCAACTTCACTATTTAAATGTGAACTGCAGTCTAGACAGTTAACTACGGATCCAGATAGCTTACTCAAGTAGTTCAAACTTTGTCTCCATGTCACAAACTATCGCAGAGGGCCTATGACAATAGTCGATAGATGCCGCACAGTTTCTCGCAGTGCCCTTCAGCTACTCACGCAGTATTCCTCGGCAGGTCAGTAGAGTCTAGAGTGGAGTCTGTACTATGGCAGGAGGATGGCAGAGCGTATTATTATCTTGCTGATTAAAGGTTGCCAGCTAACTATACACAAAGAACGACAAGCGTAGTATTCGATCGCCACTGGAGTCCATAGCTTTGGACATGCACGAATACATGCCATTGTTTAGCTCGCCTTGAAATCCCAGCCTAAGGCTGACTGCATAGACAGCTTCATCCTTCCTGGCCCACTTCTCAGGCTCGACACTCGCTCGGAACACCATTAGAGGTGCCAGTCCGCTACCACTAGAGGTGCCAGTCCGCTACCACTAGAGGTGCCATTCTCATTAACCTGTGCACACTGCTCTAGACATTGCCCACTCCACAATGCATTTTTCAGTTACAATGCATTTCTTCCTGTGGCCGCAGCTACTGATTATGTTGTGCTGCAATCATAGTGTGTGCCTCAATCACTAGTGAACAACATTTGGTATGAGTTTGCAGAGTTTGTAGCCTCATCCCCAGTCCCCCGGCCAGCAGAGTCAGCGGTCTTGTTTGTAGCCTCATCCCCAGTCCCCCGGCCAGTTGAGTCAGTGGTCTTGTTTGTAGCCTCATCCCCAGTCCCCCGGCCAGCAGAGTCAGCGGTCTTGTTTGTAGCCTCATCCCCAGTCCCCCGGCCAGCAGAGTCAGTGGTCTTGTTTGTAGCCTTGTCCCCAGTCCCCCGGCCAGCGGAGTCAGTGTGTGTCGCTAGTGAACAGCATATGGGCATATGGTGTGAGGATTTGTAGCCTCGTCCCCAGGCCAGTGGAGTCAGTAGACTTGTTTGTAGCCTCATCCCCAGTCCCCCGGCCAGCGGAGTCAGTGTGTGTCGCTAGTGAACAGCATATGGGCATATGGTGTGAGGATTTGTAGCCTCGTCCCCAGGCCAGTGGAGTCAGTAGACTTGTTTGTAGCCTCATCCCCAGTCCCCCGGCCAGCGGAGTCAGTGGTCTTGTTTCTAGCCTTGTCCCCAGTCCCCCGGGCCAGCGGAGTCAGTAGATTTGTTTGTAACCTCATCCCCAGTCCCCCGGCCAGCGGAGTCAGTGGTCTTGTTTGTAACCTCGTCCCCAGTCCCCCGGCCAGCGGAGTCAGTAGTCTTGTTTGTAGCCTCGTCCCCAGTTCCCCGGCCAGCGGAGTCAGTGGTCTGTTTCATAGTATCTGGACTTGACTTTTTCCTAGACTGTGAATGTTGTGATAACACGATGAGGAAATGTGATCATCTTTCCTAGACTGTGAATGTTGTGATAACACGGTGAGGAAATGGGATCATCTTTCCTAGACTGTGAATGTTGCGATAACACGGTGAGGAAATGTGATCATCTTTCCTAGACTGTGAATGTTGCGATAACACGATGAGGAAATGTGATCATCTTTCCTAGACTGTGAATGTTGCGATAACGCGGTGAGGAAATGTGATCATCTTTCCTAGACTGTGAATGTTGCGATAACACGGTGAGGAAATGTGATCATCTTTCCTAGACTGTGAATGTTGCGATAACACGATGAGGAAATGTGATCATCTTTCCTAGACTGTGAATGTTGCGATAACACGGTGAGGAAATGTGATCATCTTTCCTAGACTGTGAATGTTGCGATAACACGGTGAGGAAATGTGATCATCTTTCCTAGACTGTGAATGTTGCGATAACACGGTGAGGAAATGTGATCATCTTTCCTAGACTGTGAATGTTGTGATAACACGGTGAGGAAATGTGATCATCTTTCCTAGACTGTGAATGTTGTGATAACACGATGAGGAAATGTGATCATCTTTCCTAGACTGTGAATGTTGTGATAACACGGTGAGGAAATGTGATCATCTTTCCTAGACTGTGAATGTTGTGATAACACGATGAGGAAATGGGATCATCTTTCCTAGACTGTGAATGTTGTGATAACACGATGAGGAAATGTGATCAGAAACGCTACTGAGAATCTGTTTGTTGATTTGTGAACAGTTTCTGTTTCAGTGTCCACTGTTTTGTACAATACACTGTGTACCAGAGGAGGTTGGAAGCTAGTAATTAGCGACGTGCGCGATCACGCAAAGGTGGCAATTAGTGCTACGTGAATGACATAATCACACAGGCTACCATTGAGGCCCATAGTAAAAGGTGAAATCAACTTAAACTACGGCGCCCTCGCTTGTTTGAAACAAAACTCGCTCAGTGGATACTGCTAGGTGAGCTCTAGATCGACCGCTATGGCATTTTATGACGCGCAAAATCTTTCACGGGGATTCCCAAGGAAACACTCAAATGCTTCGCGTATAAGGAAGAGCTATAGTGGTCGATCTAGAGCTCACCTGGCAGCATCCACTGAGCAAGTTTTGTTTGAAACAAGCGAGGGTGCCGTAGTGGAAATCGATTTCACCTTTTACTATGGGCCTCAATGGCAGCTGTGTGATTACGTCATTCACGTAGCACTAATTGCTACCTTTGCGTGATCGCGCGTGTCGCTAATTACTAGCTTCTAACCTCCTCTGACTCTGTACATGTGTCACATGTTCTTGCAGTCTCGGTCCCGGACCCCAAACCACCCCCACTAATGTTCTTGCAGTCTCGGTCCCGGACCCCAAACCAACCCCACTAATGTTCTTGCAGTCTCGGTCCCGGACCCCAAACCAACCCCACTAATGTTCTCATAGTCTCGGTCCCAGACCCCAAACCAACCCCACTAATGTTCTCATAGTCTCGGTCCCAGACCCCAAACCAATCCCACTAATGCTCTTGTAGCCTCGGTCCCAGACCCCAAACCAACCCCACTAATGCTCTTGTAGTCTCGGTCCCAGACCCCAAACCAATCCCACTAATGCTCTTGTAGCCTCGGTCCCAGACCCCAAACCAATCCCACTAATGTTCTTGCAGTCTCGGTCCCGGACCCTAAACCAACCCCACTAATGTTCTCGTAGTCTCGGTCCCATACCACAAACCAACCCCACTAATGTTCTTGTAATCTCGGTCCCAGACCACAAACCAACCCCACTAATGCTCTTGTAGTCTCGGTCCCGGACCCCAAACCAACCCCACTAATGTTCTCGTAGTCTTGGTCCCAGACCCCAAACCAACCCCACTAATGTTCTCATAGTCTCGGTCCCAGACCCCAAACCACCCCACTAATGTTCTTGGTTTCCAAGGATACACTGTGCTTTGCTTACGAAGTAACTTGCAGAATGGAAAAGTAATTCTGTCTTGTGAAGGACTACAAACCCATAGAGATAATGAATCTCCATTGTGAAGTATTTACCTCTCCTTTGCTCTCCCCCTCTCCCCTACTCTTCTCTTGTCTTTCTCCCTCTTTCTCTCCTTCCCCCACCCTTCCATTCCCCTCTCTCTGTGTCTCTTTCTCCTCTCCTCTGTCCTTCTCCCATCCTCTCTCCTCCCTCTTCTCCCTCTCTCCCTCCACCCTCTCCATCCCTATCTCTTTCCCTCACTCACCCACAGAGTGTGATTTCATAGTACATAGAAAGTGTGAACAGAAGGTGGTCATTGACTGCTCAGCACGACTGGAGCAGGCAGTTCTTCAACATGACAAACAGGTGGAGGAGAGTGCGGTTCCTGAAGAGGAGGGGAACAAGAAGATGGAGGTGAGTGGAGTTGGGGAGGGGAGGGAGGTGGGTGGGTGGGTGGGTGGGAGGGAGAATAAAAACCAAGCGGGGTGTAGACATGCGTAGCCTCGTTCCCAGGCTCTCCCCGCTAAGGAGGGGGAGAGCCTGGGAACGAGGCTAGACATGCGCACATTATGCTGGCATAATTTAAAGCACAATAGGCAGCTATTAGCATAAGCTCAATCTCGAGCACACGTAATTATTTAACCTTTGAACCTAGTAAGAAATACTAAACAATGCCCACGTGTAAACTAACTGTAGTATATGTATATACCGCTCACGCTAGGTACTACTAGCACGAGGATGGCAACGTCTGACTCTTGCAACAGCTCATATCAGAGCTCGGGTAGTATGCCCAAGGAGGCGGAGTCCACATGTTCCGAGTTGACTGTATCATTGCTGGACCGACTCAAGGCTCCTACGCGTTCAGAACTGTCTCGTAAACGCTGTGTACACATTGGGCATAATGGGGAAGATAACTGAGCATAATTGGTAAAAATTATCGGAATAGCATAATAGGATAGCAGTGAAGCATAATGTGCGGGAGCCTAGTGGGGTGTAGGGAGGTGTGGTGGGTGGGTGGGTGGGAGGGGACAGGTACTTAGTAACTAGCTAGGCCAACTGCACATAATATTCTACCCGCCTTCTCTACCCTTCCCACCTCCTTCCCCCTACCCTATGCTCCTTTCTTGGTTCCATCCTTCCTTCTCTCCTCCCTCCCTCCCTCCCTCCCCTCCTTCACTCTCCCCTCCAGGAACCAGAGATCATAGTCCACACTACCTCATCTACTGCCACAACAGACCACACAGACAATACCACATCTTCCTCCTCTTCCTCCTCCTCCTCCTCTGCTACTCCGGCTGGGTCCCACTATCTTAGCTCATAGCTGCTCAGTGAGAAGACAAAACTTGTATGCAAAATTCGAGAGTATAATCGCAAGACCACCCCCGTCAATCATATACATATCAAAAGTGCTAGTAGCTCGGTGAGTTGGGAAGAGGGAGGGTAAGAGGAGGGAGAGAAGGAGGGAGGGTGAGAGGAAGAGAAGGAGAGAGGAGGGAGGGATGAAGCAGTGACATTAGTGTATATATATACATGTACCTTACACTCACACTCACCCTCACACTCACCGTCACACCCACCCACACACACAGCGTGTAGATGGTGTGATAGAGTATCAAGGGTTTGTGAGAGTGCACATGTGTGTCCAGAGACCCATCCATGTTTCCACGGCGATCACAAGAACCTCCTGGTACCGTCTCATGAGGCCCGTCAAAGAGAGGGGGAAAGACATTCATGATGGGTTCGAGGTGAGTGTAGTTCACACACACTTCCCTACATCCTCTCTTCTCCGGATCTCCCTTCTCCCCTCTTTCCTTTCCCTCCCACCCTTCCTCCTCATCTGCTTTGCTTCCTCTTCTCACCTCCCTTGTTACCTTCTGTGACGTGTGCACACACACGTACACACACACATGCACACACACACTCACACACACACACACACACACACACATGCACACATGCACACACACTCACACACATACACACACGCACACACACACACACACACTCACACAGACGGCATTCTACCTTCCCACCGACACCAACAGACTAGTACACATAAGTAACACAACAACAACTAAAGAAGTAAGTCTTGTCAAAATTTGTGGCTTACCCATACAAAATTATCATGGGCAAAAATACAAAAAATAATATATACAAAAACAGCCCCTAACCACAGAACACTCAATGTTTTGATGATTGAGTGTTCTTCCAGTGGGGGCTGACATTAACCCCTCCAGCATAGGAAACTGGTTGCCATAGTCACCACTGGCAGCCAGTGTCGACAACTGGAGACAGATATTTACAATGTATGTGAAGGGTTTGACTGAGAGGGTTGCGTATGAGTCTGGTCTCATGCTCCAGTCTTCTAGTCCAGCAGCTGCTGGTATACACATATACTGTAGTCTCGGGAAGAGTGCCCATGGTGGAGCACCTTACAAGTCTGCCAAAGAGGGGGGAGAGCACTCTTTTGAGTGTTTCCGCATTTAACCACGAAAGAGCACCCATGTCATGTTTACAGCGACTTGATGCCCTTGAAGCAAATAATTGGACAACAATAATGTACAATGGAGCCACCATGCAGCAGCTTCAAAGTCGAGTCCTGATGGCACACAACACTTTGAACAGCACCATGACACCATGAGCATGGTGTAGCTCGCGGTGCGCACCGCATGTAGCTACGTCCGTACGTCTACACAAAGCTGCCTTGTGGTAACCTTCAGTATAACAAAGCTTCTTACCTCAGATATGCATAGCACTTGAGCCTGTGCTCCCAAAACTCCACGAGTGTGCTCTATTAGTCACACGAAGCTTGCTCCAGGGTGGGCACTCATTCGAGTAAACTTTGACCCTATGCAAGAAATAGGGCCAAAAGTAGGGGTACATATGTGTGCACTCGTGATGACTTTATATATTGTGGTAACGTTGCATGCACTTTACCTCCCCTCTTCCTCAGCTGGTTCAGATTCTCCTCAGAAAGTTCTGTGTCACTGACAACCCCAAGAAATTCTCACTATATGAAGAGTACGGTGGAGACTGTAAGTGGTTCAAATTAAGGGGATTCCCCCAAGATCCCTACCATGAACTTTGACCCTTCTCACTCCTCCCATTTCCTCAGCATGTTGCTCAGGACAATTCCACAGTCATATTGTATTCCCGTATCTATGTACACCACTGCCACAAGTTGTGTGTTGCTTACTATAAGGCAGCCCTTGTCCTCTCCTCTTCCCGTTCAACACAACACAACACACACACATACTCCACCTCCACCACACACATGCATACCCTCCCCACCCACACACACACCACAGGTCGCAGATTATTTGAGGAGGACTTTCCTCTGCAGATGGTTCTGGAGGGGAGCTGTGTCCACCGAAACAGCAAGCTGGTGCTGAGAGACAACACGTACAGTACCATACAGTGGGACGCCTTCACCCAGCCAGAGCTACACAACTTCATCCAGATACTGCAGAGAGAAGAGGAGATCTATGCTGATAAGGTAGACATGACCTCATTGTTGTGGGTGGGAGTGACTCCTTTGTCAATAGACAGTGTTGTGGTAATGTCAATGTAGGAAGGTTCAAAGGTCAAAACCTGTTTCATCACAGAATGTTTGGTACCTGTAGCAAAAGGACTGTGGCTTATTTGCCCTTCCCCATGCCCCCTCACAATTATGATGATAATGTATAACATGCCCCGCCCCCTTTTGTACACTACTTTAAGTCTAAAGTGGGGAGTGACATTTATTTGAATATTCAATTAGTATCGACAAGAGCGCATAAGGACGGGCAGCTTGAGTAAGAGTGTGTAACTCCGTAAAAATTGAAACCGGTCGGACTTTACTGCCAGTACTAAAATAGTAACATACTGTGCAGCTGCGCGTAAACATAAGCCGTTGTTGCTAAGCACGTGACTGGTTGTTCTATTTTTAGTACGGTTCAATAATTTTGAGTGGACTACAAGCTTCTATTGGAGTTACATGCTGTTACTCAAGCCGCCCATGCTTATGCGCTCTTGGTATCGACCATATATACACCCCTGCTTCAATGTAATGTTATGTGTGAGGTTGACAATACAGTCACAATGACTACTGTGGCTTTCAGAAGAACAGCAGTATTGCTGGTCATGTACATGTACTACAGGAACACTAGCATAAGCCATGAAGCATCAAGTACATCATCAGTGGTGACAGGGGACAACCCACTTGAGCTTGTACCGCACCGAAAATGAGACAGTCATGAGACTGCCATAAGACAGGCCATGAGACAGCCATAAGTCAGGCCATGAGACTGCAATGAGATAGTCATGAGACATCCATGAGACTGCCATAAGACAGGCCATGAGATGAACCTGTTCAATGGCCAGCAAACGAGGCTAGTAGTTTCATGTGTACAAGTTTACAAGAACACTCAAAACCTCACTAACAACATGCCCAGAAATAGCCCCCTCCTCCACGCCTGGGAACGAGGCTAGCCCAGAAAATGCTCACCACAGACAGTAAGAATTACAGTGTATACCTAATACCTATGTACATGTAGGGATTCGGGAGGAGCTAGGGAAAAAGGCGAGGGGAGAGTGTTGCTCAAAGGGTTAAAAGGCAGGAACTTACAGTATGACTTTGTGTGCTCATACTGTGTAACTGTCCACATATAAATGTCCACATCAGCCTCTCCACCATAACACACCTTCCTCTCGCTCTGTCACACACACACGCATGCACGCACACACACACACACACACACGCATGTACACACACACACGAACACACACACATGTACACACACACACGAACACACACACACACACACACACGAACACACACACACACACACACACGAACACACACACACAGCTAAGAGATCGTTTCAAGGTGTGGAAGGTGTGTATGTCGCAGGTCCTAAAGGAGAAATGTATGGACAGTGTCTCCAGACAAACACAACTCAATGTTTCAACTAACACTCCTCAACTAACTTCTTCACCAAAGAATGGCAGGAAATTAGAGAGCATTGTATGATACAGTTTGTAATTTGTGTACAATATCATCATTTTTGAAGTATTCAAAATTCATTTGTTCTGATCACACATCTGTGAGGCATGAGTCAGCAGTTGCTGTGTTCAAAAATTTACAAACCAGGTTGGAGGATATTTTCTCATGTCACTAGCTGGGTGCATGCTAGCTGACAAAACGGAGCTATCTCACAAGCCATTTGTGAAATCTCTATAGAAAATCGTTTGAGAGCAATTAACGCTCTGGAATTTTTGGGGTATTTAATTATTAGTGTGGACACTGCTATGAGCCCCACCCACTTTTCCTCCCCCGACTTCCCGACGTAGCCAAGATGGCAGGCAGGAGGCAAGCTTTCCAAAACAACCCTGAGCTCCAACGTTTTGTGCTCCACGGAGTGCGCCCTACCGGTATACAGCTTGGCGTGGGCTCCTACGGCAGCGTGGAGGAGCTGGAAGTGAACGGGCTGGTATGCGCGGGCAAGCGGCTACACGAGGCACTTCTGGAGCAAGGCAACGCCGGCGTCGCTGAGATCTCGCGCAAATACTTGTTGGAGTGCCAGGTAACGAGCAGAACTGCTGTAGACATATGGATAGTGCTTCCGCCAAAGAATTTCCTTTGAAGAAAGGGTGTGTATATTTATTTTATTTGGTGCCACTGCAGGTAATGGCAGAGATGCGGCACCCGCACATTGTGCAGTTCCTGGGGCTCTGTTTCCTGGAAGGGTCAGCACTGCCAGTGCTGGTGATGGAACGACTGGACAATAGCCTGGACGATCTGTTGGAAACTTCTCCTGGCCTCCCCCTTGCCCTCAAGCAATCGCTGCTGACAGATGTCGCACGGGGGCTGCTCTACCTGCACACTTGCAACCCTCCTGTTGTACACAGAGATTTGTCTTCCCGGAATGTACTCCTTACATCATCACTAGTGGCCAAGATCAGCGACCTTGGAAATGCTCGTATTGTGAACCTGCAGCCAGGCCAGCTGGCCAGGACTCTCACCCGTGTACCAGGAACACATGTGTATATGCCACCTGAATCATTTGATCAGCACTCACGATATGGTCCCCGGCTGGACATCTTCTCATTTGGTCACCTTGCACTCTTCACCCTCACACAGGTCAGAAGGATTGAGGGTGGTGACTAGAACTGTAGAGTTGTGATCCTTATTAGGAAAAGATCAAAAAGATGCTACTGATAAGCAGATGGGGGTGGATGACTGGCATTGAATATTTGTCGTGATTCACAGTATAGTGCATTACTGTGTATAGTACCACATGTAATGTGGCGTCAGTGTAATATTACTGAACTGGGTACACAGTAACCATACAAAATGAACCCTTTACCCCCCTCAGGTTTTCCCAGGCGCCCTCCTCCCTTACACCTACCCAGACCCTGACAATCCAGGACGTGTCTGTGGTCGCACCGAGGTGGAGCGTCGGACAGACTACATTCAGCCACTCCGAGAGCAGCTGGGTGAGCAGCACCCTCTTTTGCAGCTGGTGTGCCAGTGTCTGCACAACGAACCAGCTCAACGACCCTCTGCTGAGGAACTGCTGCAACACTTAAAGGCGGTGAGGCCCCAGATTGAGAAAGCACATGGCAGTGGGAAGCAGGTGAAGGTGGAAATGGCAAGGCTACAGGAAGCCATGATGAGTGTGCTCAGAATGAGAGAGACAGAAGTGGGAGAGAAGGATGGTGAGATAGAGCAACTGCAACGTGATCTCCAGCAAGTACAAGTAAGAGCATGCACCTGCAGCTTTCTGTGTTACACTTACAACCATGTGTTATACTGTTACAGGCTGTAGTGGAGGCCAAGAACACCCAACTCCAGCAGAAGGATACCCAACTCCAGCAGAAGGACACCCAACTCCAGCAGAAGGATGCCCAACTCCAGCAGAAGGATGGTCAAATTCAGCAGAAGGATGGTCAAATTCAGCAACAAGCCACAGAACTTCGAGAGAGGACTCTTCAACTCAACAGACAACTGAGAGAAGTACAGACACTGAGAGTAAGGAAATGGATATTCTACTGTATGGAGAGATAGTGACTCCACCCACCCATACTCTGGTTGTTAGGAGGACAGAGGAAGGCTGCAGGCAGAGGTGGAGGCTAAGGATGCTGAGATTGACAGGCAACAGAGAGAACTGCAAACATTGAGGGTAAGGAACTCTGGTTGATATATTCTATAAATTCATGTTCTGATTGCTAGGAGTAAAATGTCCCAACTCCAGCAACAGACCCAGGAAAAAGATGCTGACGTCCACAGGCAACAGAGAGAGCTGCAAGCACTGAGAGTAAGGACTTACTGCTATAAACTTTCATTTGTACTTTTCTGAAATGATGAATCAACTTTGTGTTTGCAGGCAGATATGGATGCTAGGATTGCTGAAATTCTGCAGCAACTCAGAGAGAGAGATGCAGAAATCAACAGACTGCAGAGAGAACTGAGAGTAAGGAACTAAAACAGTGGAATATGTACTTTAAGTTCTTAGTGAGGATACGTACAGAAATTTATTTTAGCAGATACATTTCCACGTACACAGGAGCAGACTGCCTTCAGAGATGAAAGCGTAGCTGCTGTGCACTCTCCACCTCAGAAGAGTATAGCTGCAGTGCGGTCTCCACCTCAGAAGAGTGTATCTGCAGTGCGGTCTCCACCTCAGAAGAGTGTAGCTGCAGTGCAGTCTCCACCTCAGAAGAGTGTAGCTGTGGTGCAGTCTCCACATATTAAGCCCCAGGTGAGTTGACCTTTGACCTACTAGTTTCCAAGACATGATTTGGGGCAAGTGGCATTTTGTTACACTGCAGTTTATTCTGTACAAAAATAGCTGGCAAATCAGCTGCTGTGCATGCATTAGTGCTCTGCACATGCACAGCTTGTAGCATGTGTTTACTGTACACTATGTCAGTGTACAGTGGATTGTAATTAGTTTGGCTCCACAAAGTCTGAGTCTCAGACATGTAAGGCGCAATTTTGGCAGCTGCTCACTGTGTGAAAAGTTTTGTGCTTGCAGAATAGCTAGCTAGTAGTTTGTGTTTACCTAGAGCTCTCACTGCAGCTCTTACTCTTTAGACTTGTGTAGTTAGTTATAGTCACTGCTAGAGAATTGTCTGAAGGCTAGTTGCTAGCCTAAAACAAGGTTAGACAAATTTTGTCAGTATGCAACCCTAGCTAGTTGGATAGCTCCATGTACAGCTGCCAAAATTATTGCATGGCTTTGAGGAAAATTCATTATTTGCTAGCAGTTACTTTGGTAGTTGCTTTAGGAAAGTGAACATAAGGCTTACAAAATTTTATGGAGCTACCAACTACAATGGGAAGCTATACTGTCATTTTAGTATGGTGTCACAGAAACGGTGGGCACTCCAGGACATTTGCCTCTTTCAGCTGCTGCAATTCTGCGTCTTCTAGCACAAACAAGTACTAGCAGCAGCTGTTGCTGGAGAAAAATATGTGTACACAGCTGTTTATAGTGCTAATACTCTTTGCCCACTAATTTCTATGACATCATACTATTGCAGTGGCTACTGCCGAGGGTGTATCAGGCTGCCGGAGGTGGTGAGAGGACATGCACAATTAAATACAGCTGTGAAAGAAAGCAGAATGCTAAAAATAGTGTGAAAAAATTATAATTATATGCCCTCTCTCTGCTATGGCCGATACACTCTTGTTATTACATAATACATGTAACTGAAAATGGTGTGCCGAAGCTCTGGGCATGTGCTGGTGGTTAATTTTTAATCAGCATCCACTTTAGGACACGCTATGAAGTAATAAACTTGTTTTATATTTCAGACGCACCTCCTCAGTGAGCTAACATGGAGGAGGCTGCCAGACATGCCAGATGCAATGTGGTTACCACAGTCAGTAACAGTGGATACAGTTGTGTACATTGCAGAGAGAGGACTCAGAGGTGACATACTCAGATATGACCCACACAACAACCAGTGCACTGGACTACCATACTATCAATACTGGAACTTTACCATCACTGAACTGACCCACCAACTGGTGGTGGTTGGTGGTCGTGATGTGTCCACTCGCAAGACGATCAAGACTGTATCTGTCTACTGTCCATCAGAGAGGAGCTGGAAACATCCCTACCCTCCAATGAACACACCTCGTGTGGTACCAGCTGTATCCACTTACCACCAACGTCTGGTGGTGGCAGGTGGGTATGATGATAGTAGGACTGACATAGCTACCGTTGAAACCCTCGACACCTCTGTCAGCCATTGTCAGTGGCTTTCTGCCGTACCACTCCCCGTGAGCTGCCGTCTAATGTCAGCCGCCATTACACACGGTACGTTGTACCTACTAGGAGGTTCGCTGGGCAAGAAAGTACTCAGCGTGCCTCTCTCAGCCCTTACACAAACTGACAAGTCACCCGCACAGTGGCGCACACTCCCCGACGCCCCGCTGGAGGACTCTACGGCCATCGCTGTCCATGGATCTCTGTTGGCAGTGGGAGGAAGCCATGGCCGACAAAGAAGCTCAGCGATTCACGTCTACGACCAGGAGAAGAACGCGTGGAACAAGGTGGGGAACTTACCTACTGAAAGACAAGATTGTGCGTGCTGTCTGTTACCGAGTGGAGAGATCCTTGTTGCTGGGGGAGACAGCTCGGCTAGGCGAATGGACGCAGCAGCTGTAAAAGACTAACCGTTGTGTTGTAATCTCGTTCCCAGGCCACCTTAGCTGGTCTGGGAACGAGGCATTTTCTGATCTTCATTTTTGTACTCTGACCTTGATTTTTTGCACTCTTGATTTTTTTTTGCTCTGACCTTGGTGATTTTGTGCGCAGATCCAATGCGGGCGCTTTGCGGTCGAAGTATGAACTGCCGATGATAATTTGCCAACCGTCTGTTTGCATTCGGCTATGAAACACAATCAGTGCCGCATTTATGACCATGTACAAGTGCTTGGTCAGGTAAGCAACTGGACAGTAGTCCATCCTCAGACTTTTTGCATGTACTGCTAATTCAGCAAGATGGCCAACTCTTATCATTTGTGATCAGTATCTCCTTGGAACTGGGGAGAACTATGTAGCTACCTGCTGCTCCCTTCACAGGGCACGGTCAATGATGCATGCAGTTACATTCTTGTGAGCAGTGATTCAGAACGGAAGACACTTCAATCAACTACAAGAGATTGGCTCCTCCCCAGCTTTTGTCGCATAAACTAGCTTTGTTCAATCAACTACAGTAGGCAAGTGGAAGGGGTAGTCACTTGTGTGTAAACGACTACCTCTTGAAGTAGTGGGATAGTGTGCACTGTGACCTCCCACACGTGTTGGTGGACCTTTTTGTGAGAAACTGAAAAACCCTGCGTGCCTGATCGTACACTTACCCTTGTTTCCAGAAATAATTAATGGAACAAGGTAAGCTATGTTCCCAGGCCTCCACCCAGCATTTGTTGCGTACATTATACAACAAACCTGGGGGAGGAGCCTGAGAACAAGGCTACTGTACCTGTCTTCAGGGTGGGGAGGTAGCGATGGTGAATATATACTGTGTAGAAAGACCTAAGGGACATCTAGCCTTGTTCCCAGGCTCTCTCCTCAAAAATGGGGGGAGAGCCAGGGAACAAGGTTAAGGGACATCATTATTCACTAGTGTAAGTTACGTCTAGGGGGACATTTTATCTTGTCTTGTTCTTTAACACGGTAGCCTGCAAAAGTGATACGGCAGTACGGGCTCACAGACACTAGGGGACGTCATCACTCACAGAGAGGGAGAGAGGGAGAGAGGGAGGGGGGAAGGAGGGTGGAGAGGAAGGGGGTATTCACTGGCGTAAATTATGTCTGGTGGGATACTTTACATTCCTACTCTTGAGCACTGTAGCCTGCAAGTGATGCAGCATTATAGACTGCAGACTCTAGGGGACCTAATCTTCCAGGGGAGGAGGGGGGTGGGGAGGGAGAGGGATGGGAATGGAGGATGGGGGAGGAGGGGGGAGGGGGGAGGGAGGGAGATGGGGAGGGAGGGGGATGGGAAGGAGGATGGGGAGGGAGGGGGATGGGAAGGAGGATTGGGAGGGAGGGGGGAGGGAGGGAGATGAGGAGGGAGGGAGATGGGGAGGGAGGAAGGGATGGGGCAAGGAGGACGATGAGGAAGGGATGGGGCAAGGAGGACGATGAGGATGAAGGGGGAGGGGAGGATAATATGGTATTATAGACCCCCCCCCCCCCCCCCCCCCCCCCACACACACACACACACTTCCTATTATTGATACTATTTTAAGTAGCCTGCAATGCAAAAGTGATACAGTATATAGACCCACAGACATTAAGGGACATAATTACCTGCAGCTGGGAGGGAGGGAGAGGGGAGAGGAAGTGGGAAGGGAGAGGGGAGAGGAAGGGGGGAGGGAGAGGAGAGAGGAAGGGGGAGGGAGAGGGGAGGGAGAGGGGAGAGGAAGTGGGGAGGGAGAGGGGAGAGGAAGGGGAGAGGGAGAGGGGAGAGGAAGTGGGGAGGGAGAGGGGAGAGGAAGGGGGGAGGGAGTGGAGAGGGAGAGAGGGAGGGGGGAAGGAGGGAGGGTGGAGGGGGTTTTCACTGGCGTAAGTTATGTCTGAGGGGATACTTTACGTTCTTACTCTTGAGCACTGTAGCCTGCAAGTGATGCAGCATTATAGACTGCAGACTCTAGGGGACCTAATCTTCCAGGGGAGGAGGGGGGTGGGGAGGGAAGATGGGGAGGGAGAGAGGGATGGGAATGGAGGATGGGGGAGGAGGGGGGGAGGGAGGGAGATGGGGAGGGAGGGGGATGGGAAGGAGGATGGGGAGGGAGGGGGATGGGAAGGAGGATTGGGAGGGAGGGGGGAGGGAGGGAGATGGGGAGGGAGGAAGGGATGGGGCAAGGAGTCCCAGCTGCAGGTCATTATGTCCCTTAGTGTCTGTGGGTCTATATACTGTATCACTTTTGCATTGCAGGCTACTTAAAATAGTGTCAATAATAGGAAGTGTGTGTGTGTGTGTGTGTGTGGGGGGGGGGGGGGGGGGGTCTATAATACCATATTATCCTACCCTCCCCCTTCATCCTCATCGCCAGGGAGGGAGAGGGGAGAGGAAGGGGGGAGAGGAAGTGGGGAGGGAGAGGAAGGGGGGAGGGAGAGGGGAGAGGAAGCGGGGAGGGAGAGGGGAGAGGAAGGGGGGAGGGAGAGGAGAGAGGAAGGGGGAAGGGAAGGGAGAGGAAGGGGAGGAGGGAGTGGAGAGGGAAGGGGCCGGGGAGGGAGGGAGGGTGGAGGGGGGTTTTCACTGGTGTAAATTATGTCTGGTGGGATACTTTACATCCTTATTCTTGAGCACTGTAGCTCTCAAGCGATGCAGCATTATACACCCCAAGACACTTTACAATGTCATTATTGACACTGTTTTATTCTGGCCTGCAAAAGATAGGCAGTATATATAAACTCCCAGACACTAGGGGGCATAATCAACCGGGGGGGGGGGGGGGGGGGAAGGGTGGGATATGGCATTGTAGACCCCCAGACACTTGACATTATATTATTGACACTTTCTATTCTTTATCACAGTAGCCTGCAAAACCAGTGATACATGTACGTAGTATAGACCGGCCCCCAGACACTAGGGGACATAATTACTGGAGTGTCTGGAGAGGAAGGGGGAAGGGGGTATTCACTGGTGTAAGTTATGAGGGGGTACTTTATTTTCTTACTCTTGAGCACTGTAGCCCGCAAGTAGGTATAGGGAACATAATTACACTGGGGGGGGGGGGGGGGAGGGAGGGGTATTCATGATGTAAGTTGTGCCTAGAGGCAGTAGCGGGACACTATGCTGTTAACACTAATATATACATCGCTGGATATAAAGTGGATTGCTACAATCATATATATAAATATATTATATCGTGATGTATGTAAAATCTCTGCATTAATAATAATTATCATATCATGTTATTTATGTGTGTTATGTAGTTCTACAGTCATGATCAGGGAGGAGGAGAACAGTTGCATCCATGAGTGCTAGAGGAAAGTCAACATGTAACCTAGGGAACGGCAGCTCCACTTCACCCTGTGTGTGTGTGTGTGTGTGTGTGTGCGTGTGTGTGTGTGCGTGTGTGTGTGTGTGAGTGTGTGTGTGTGTGTGTGTGTGTGTTGCGTGCGTGTGTGTGCGTGTGTGTGTGTGTGCGTGTATGTGTGTGTGTGGCAACCAGGATATCGCTCAATACACAATATAGTTTGCCAGGATAGTGTAGTATTGCAATAAACTTTTGCCAGCCCACCTGTGGAAAAATTACCAGTACTTACAGGCCTTCACAACACTTGGTGAGAGGAGGCTAACGCCTTTCACAACATTTGGTGAGAAAATTACAGGTGGCTAAGCAGTCACCCACCAATATAATTTATGGCACTCGGGATTCACTGATTCACAGAATGTTTTACTGAGCTACATGCTGGTCTCTATGTCATGTCTATAGCTTACTTGTACTCTGTACTCCGGGAAACAACTTTGCCGATATTTCGACTGAATGCTCCAGTCATCATCACTTTCGCCCTCATGACAACTGGAGCATTCAGTCGAAATGTCACAAAGTTGTTTTCCGAACTCAAGTTGGTATCAGATAAACTTCTTCAGCTCACTTGTACCCAGAGATAAATAATGGTGAAATTTACCTGTTAAGTTAGGAAGACAGCGAACACACAAATGTTTTCATTTTCCCCTGGTGAAATTTTGGCTAGTTGAAATAACTGGTGAAATTGGTGAAAATTTCCTGTTCCATGGTATAGTCTACTATAGAGCGTACCATGACATACTGTGGAGGATAACAAGAACAGCGGACAAGACAGGAGACAAGACGGGAGACAAGACGGGAGGCAAGACGGGAAGCAAGACAGAAGACAAGACAGTAGACAACAACAGCGGACAAGACAGTAGACAAGACATGAGACAAGACAGGGGACAAGACAGGAGACAACACAGGAGACAAGACAGGAGACAACACAGGAGACAAACATGGGGGACAAGACAGGAGACAAGACAGGAGACAAACATGGGGGTATACCAGTATTAGCCTCATTCCAAGGCCTTCGCTACCTCTAACACTTGCTTGCTTCCAGTACATAAATGCAGAGATGGAAGGACCGGGTCGGGATATCTTGTCATGTGCGGTGAAGTCTCATAGACATAACATGGGGGGGCAGTGATCAGTCACAAGGGACAAGGGACAGAAACAAACTGTATTGATGGATGCTACGTTGCAAACACTTAGGCCTCCAGACCTTGGATGAACTATGAAAGGGTCTTGAGATCTTTGTTGGGTACAATCCTCATGTGTCGACATTATGTCTACCTGACATCACTGCATGTGATAAGATCTCCCAGCCCCTCCCCCTTTTGTATGTGCATATGAAAGTGTCAAACATATAAGACACCAATGGTGGTGGTGAAGGTATGGAGTGAAGTATAAAACAAGGGCAAAAAGTTTTCAAATGAAAAAAAGCGCATGTAGGGATGGAACCTCCAAAAAGCAGGATACTAAACTACACTGAGGTGGTCCACTAGTATACCACAGTATACCATAGTATACCACGGTATATCACAGTACATCATAGTAAATCACAGTATACCACAGTATACCACAGTATTAGCCTTGTTCCCAGGCTTCCGTTGCTTTCAGTACGGAAAAGCGAGAGAGGGCCTGGTATCTTTTCTCACATGAGTGACGTCAAGATGGAAAGGATGGTGGAAAGGGTTTAATTGTGCGTGGGCGCACAGGGCCCAGAACAGCAAAAAGAGCCAACGTAGCAGGTAACTCACCCCACGTATCTAGCTAGCGGAGGGCGATTGTCGTATACACCAAGTGTTGAGCGTGTAGTCGGTTGAACAACACGTGAAACGCAGCCCATTCATTCTGAAAATTTTCGCCATTTTCCAATCACGTCATGCTCATTTGAGAAAAGATACCAGGCTCTCCCCGCTTTTCTGTACTGCAAGCGACGGAAAGCTGGGCGGGGCCTGGGAACGAGGCTACCACAGTACACCACAGTACACCACAGTATACTACAGTATACTACAGTATACCACAGTATACTATACAGTACAGGTGATACTACCTGCGGTCTGAGGTGGTCCACAATCTTCCTCATGTGCCAGGAGACCTTTCCTGACCTTGTTCTCCTCCTCTCCTCACAGTAGAACTCGTGAGCCAAGTCTCCAGCTTCATCAAAATACATCGAACTATGGTGTGTGTGTGTGTATGTGTGTGCGTGTGTGTGTGTATGTGTGTTTGTTGGATGTTGCTTAGTAACCAAATCTTTGAACTTGAATAACACGAAGTGGAAGGGGTGGAGGTGATAATGGGTGTGGCAGTGGGTTGCTAGGGGTACCATCCAACAAATTAGTTACATTCCCCAGACAGAACAGCATTCGCCCTTCGGGCTCATGCTGCTCCATCTGGGGAATGTAACTATTGTGTGTGTGTGTGTGTGTGTGTGTGTGTGTGTGTGTGTGTGTGTGTGTGTGTGTGTGTGTGTGTGTGTGTGTGTGTGTGTGTGTGTGTGTGTGTGTGTGTGTGTGTGTGTGTGTGTGTGTGTGTGTGTGTGTGTGTGTGTGTGTGTGTGTGTGTGTGTGTGTGTTTGTGTGTGAAGTCCAAGCAGCCGTAGAACAATCTACTGGGCTAGCAATAAGGGTGCAAACAATTTGTGAGATGCATGTTGGTATGTTGCTCAAATCATTGGATGTGCATCAACACTGCACATCTAATGATTTGAGCTGAACTGAACGGAATACTGTCAAACTTTTTACCAGCAAAAGAAACAAATTTCATCAGTCTTTCATGAGAGAGCCTGACTCTTGTGTGATGAAGACAATTAGAGTGTAGTTGAAACAGTTTGACAAAGTATTTGGGTGAGACCAATTGATCTTACGTTCCGTGGAGCCAGTGGGTCTGTTTTTTGATGACTGAACAGTAAATAAATAAAGTAATTAAATGTTCACACGACCATAAAGCTGATACCTCAACTGTACCAAAAAATCTGAGCGTCTCTAGCTGAGCACGAGCCACAGGAAAAATGGGTCGGGTCAACTGCCATTTTCGTTTAAGTGCACCAGAATGCTGGTGCATTGATTTCATTGAACATTCCACACAGCACGTCAACAATCTGTTATTAACATTAATCAGGGAATCCTAGCTCCCTCGTGTGCACCAGGCAATTCTATCTTTCGAAGGACATAAGAGTAGGCTGTCCCAGAGATTGCTGTTTGCAAAGACAGTTTTGAATTAGCAATCCAATTTATGTGACATAACTGTGATTTCAAGGTATTAGAACCAAAACAGTATACGCAGTTCACCAGCCTATTTTCCTGCTTGGTGAAAAGTTGTCCGGGTATGACAAAGGAGTGGTGTAGTCTGCAAGACTGAACTTAATTCGTCTAATTCCCAGACCCAAGGTAGTCTCGGAACCAGATTCTCAACAAATCAAATAGGTAACTCAGGCTGGGGCAGAATGTACACTGTGCATGGCACGCAGGTGCACTTCCGGCTTTAGATTGGCACTCTGATATGTTTATTGCAAATGCTAACCACACGAAAGCAAAGATAGTAGAGACTCTACTAGTATTACGAGAGGTAGTCTCGTGCCCAGACTACTTTTCACCAAGCGGGCGTGAAAAATGCGGCTGGAACGAGACTACACGAGATGTGCCTTGGCAAGCAACTGCACTTCACTTCATTGTAGAAAGTTGTGAACACCAAGTGCAAAGACTTGTGCAAGTGCCTGGTTCAGCAGAAAGCTACTTGTGACGAAAGCTTCAGCAACTATTAACATCATTCCGCAGAGTACACTTCCACCCAGCCCGTTTACCAGACCCTCCTTTCCGTTTTTTCGGGAAGGGTCTGGGGAACGAGACTAGACCTAAAGGCTGGGAATGCAACCCACCACTCACCTGAGTTCTCCTCCGAGGTTCTCTCAGCACAAGCAAACCGTCCAGACTGGAAACACCCTGCACCGTCCAGACTGGAAACACCCTGCACCGTCCCTCTGCTCCAAACGTATCCACCCTCCTCCCTCCTCCTCCTCCTCCTCTTCCTCCTCCTCCGAGGCGCTTCCTGAAAATCTTTATCGGAAATTCTGCTCCATCAAACCGCGAGCCAAGCTGACCTTTGACCTCGGAACTTGCTGACCGCTCTGCTGAGGTCAGAGGTCGAATCAACTACTGAAGCATTGACCCTATGCGTTGACCAACGTCCTTCCCAGTCATCATGGGGATGTGGTATACTGAAAGTATAAACAGAAGGTGGTCACTGACTGCTCAGCATGACTAGAGCTGACAGTCCTTCTGGCTTCAGCATGACAAGCAGGAGAGTGCAGTTACCGAGGAGGAGGGGAGCAAGGAGGAGGTGAGTGGGGTGTGGATAGGTGTGGTGAGTGTGTGGGTGGGGGCAGGTACTTGCTAGCTAGAGCAATATACCCCTCTGCCCTACCCTTCCCTACCTCCTTTTCTTTCTTCCCCCACCCTCTTCTCCTTTTTCCTTGCTTCCGTTCTTTTGTGATTCCTAGGTTTCCTCCCATGTTCAAAGTACCGCTTATTACGCTTCTGAATATGGATGGTGTGGGAATGAGACCCTGAGGAACTTGGGATTACCATCATTGATGGGAAAGTGACTCCAGGCTCTTCATGGTAGCACACACCTTTATCTGCTTGGTTCGCTCACTGCTGGTACCTTAAGCTTCACCCCTCCTGAGAACAAGGAAACACTGTCATACTATAAGTGGTCCCCCCCCCCAAAAGCGGTCCCCCCGGACCATCCATACCAGAATACTTGGTCCCCCCGGACCATCCATGGCACTGTAGATGTTCCCCCCTAGGACCATCTACGGCACTGTAAACAGTCCCCCACTATTTAAATGTGAACTACAGTCTACACAGTTAACTACGGATCCAGATAGCTTACTCAAGTAGTTCAAACTTTGTCTCCACGTCACAAACTATCGCAGAGGGCCTACGACAATAGTTGATAGATGCCACACAGTTTCTCGCAGTGCCCTTCGGCTACTCACGCAGTATTCCTCGGCAGGTCAGTAGAGTCTAGAGTGGAGTCTGTACTATGGCAGGAGGATGGCAGAGTGCACTGGTGGAGAAAGCGTATTATTATCTTGCTGATTAGAGGTTGCCAGCTAACTATACACAAAGAACGACAAGCGTAGTATTCGATCGCCACTGGAGTCCATAGCTTTGGACATGCACGAATACATGCCATTGTTTAGCTCGCCTTGAAATCCCAGCCTAAGGCTGACTGCATAGACAGCTTCATCCTTCCTGGCCCACTTCTCAGGCTCGACACTCGCTCGGAACACCATGCCAAGGGTGGGACCATCCGTGGCCGGGGGGGGGGGACCAGGTATGGCTGCGATATTCGGTCCGGTGGGACCAATTATTCTGCTACAGACAGAATACAGACTACAGGGGGGACCGTTTTTGAGGGGGGACCATCCACGGTGTGACCCCACTACCACTGCTACCGCTAGAGGTGCCAGTCCGCTACCACTAGAGGTGCCAGTCCGCTACCACTAGAGGTGCCATTCTCATTAACCTGTGCACACTGCTCTAGACATTGCCCACTCTACAATGTATTTTTCAGTTACAGTGCATTTCTTCCTGTGGCCGCAGCTACTGATTATGTTGTGCTGCAATCATAGTGTGTGCCTCAATCACTAGTGAACAACATTTGGTATGAGTTTGCAGAGTTTGTAGCCTCATTCCCAGTCCCCCGGCCAGCAGAGTCAGTGTGTGTCGCTAGTGAACAGCATATGGGCATATGGTGTGAGGATTTGTAGCCTCGTCCCCAGGCCAGTGGAGTCAGTAGACTTGTTTGTAGCCTCATCCCCAGTCCCCCGGCCAGCGGAGTCAGTGGTCTTGTTTGTAACCTCATCCCCAGTCCCCCGGCCAGCGGAGTCAGCGGTCTTGTTTGTAACCTCATCCCCAGTCCCCCGGCCAGCGGAGTCAGTGGTCTTGTTTGTAGCCTCGTCCCAGTCCCCCGGCCAGCAGAGTCAGTAGTCTTGTTTGTAGCCTCGTCCCCAGTCCCCCGGCCAGTTGAGTCAGTGGTCTGTTTCATAGTATGTGGACTTGACTCTTTCCTAGACTGTGAATGTTGCGATAACACGATGAGGAAATGTGATCATCTTTCCTAGACTGTGAATGTTGTGATAACACGATGAGGAAATGTGATCATCTTTCCTAGACTGTGAATGTTGTGATAACACGGTGAGGAAATGGGATCATCTTTCCTAGACTGTGAATGTTGTGATAACACGATGAGGAAATGGGATCATCTTTCCTAGACTGTGAATGTTGTGATAACACGATGAGGAAGTGGGATCAGAAACGCTACTGAGAATCTGTTTGTTGATTTGTGGTCAGTTTCTGTTTCAGTGTCCACTGTTTTGTACAATACACTGTGTACATGTTCTTGTAGTCTCGGTCCCAGACCCCAAACCAACCCCACTAATGTTCTTGTAGTCTCGGTCCCGGACCCCAAACCAACCCCACTAATGTTCTTGTAGTCTCGGTCCCAGACCCCAGACCAACCCCACTAATGTTCTTGTAGTCTCGGTCCCGGACCCCAAACCAACCCCACTAATGTTCTTGTAGTCTCGGTCCCAGACCCCAAACCAACCCCACTAATGTTCTTGCAGTCTCGGTCCCAGACCACAAACCAACCCCACCAATGTTCTCATAGTCTCGGTCCCATACCCCAAACCAACCCCACTAATGTTCTTGTAGTCTCGGTCCCAGACCCCAAACCAACCCCACTAATGTTCTTGTAGTCTCGGTCCCAGACCACAAACCAACCCCACTAATGTTCTCATAGTCTCGGTCCCATACCCCAAACCAACCCCACTAATGTTCTTGTAGTCTCGGTCCCAGACCCCAAACCAACCCCACTAATGTTCTTGTAGTCTCGGTCCCGGACCCCAAACCAACCCCACTAATGTTCTTGTTGTCTCGGTCCCGGACCCCAAACCAACCCCACTAATGTTCTTGTAGTCTCGGTCCCAGACCCCAAACCAACCCCACTAACGTTCTTGTTGTCTCAGTCCCAGACCACAAACCAACCCCACCAGTGTTCTCATAGTCTCGGCCCAGACCCCAAACCAACCCCACAAATGCTCTTGGGGTCCAAGGATACACACTGTGCTCGGCTTACGAAGTAAATTGCAGAATGGAAAAGTAATTCTGTCTCGTAAAGTACTGCAAACCCATTCAGAGATTGAATCACCATTGTGAATTGCTTACCTCTCCTTGCTTGCTCCTCTCTTCTTCTCTCTCCCCTCTCCCCTATCCTTCCTCTTGTCTTTCTTCCTCTTTCGCTCTTTCCCCTCTCTCTGTGTCTCCCTGCCCTCTTCTCCCCTCCTTTCTTCTTTCTACCCCTCATCTCTCCTCCTGACTTTCTTCTTTTCACTGTCTTCATCCCCGCTCCTTTTCCTCCTCCTTCGCCCTTTCCTCCCTCACCCACGTCTCCTCCCTCTCTCCTCCATCCCTCTTTCTCCTCCCTCCCTCACCCACAGAGTGTGATTTCATAGTACATAGAAAGTGTGAACAGAAGGTAGTCATTGGCTGCTCTGCACGACTGGAGCAGGCAGTTCTTCAACATGACAAACAGGTGGAGGAGAGTGCGGTTCCTGAAGAGGAGGGGAACAAGGAGATGGAGGTGAGTGGAGTTGGGGAGGGGAGGTGGGTGAAAGGAGAATAAAGCCAAGTGGGGTGTGGGGAGGTGTGGTAGGTGTGTGGGTGGGGGCAGGTACTTGCTAGAGCAACTGCACATGGTATTATGCCCGCCTTCTCTACCTTCCCACCTCCTTCTTCCCCCCACCCTCTGCTCCCTTCTTGCTTCCGTCCTTCTTCTCTCCTCTCTTCTCTTCTCCCTCCCGCTCCTCCCTTCCTCCTCTCCTTCCTCTCTCTTCTCTCCCATCACTCTTCCCTTCATCCTATCCTCCGTTCTCTCCTCTCTCCTTCCTCCCTCTTCTCTCCCATCACTCTTCCCTTCATCCTATCCTCCGTTCTCTCCTCTCTCCTTTCTCTCTCCTCCCCCCTCTCTCCTCTCCCCTCCAGGAACCAGAGATCGTGGTCCACACTACCTCATCTACTGCAACAACAGACCACACAGACAATACCACATCTTCCTCCTCTTCCTCCTCCTCCTCCTCTGCTACTCCGGCTGGGTCCCACTATCTTAGCTCACAGCTGCTCAGCGAGAAGACAAAACTTGTACGCAAAATTCGAGAGTATAATCGCAAGACCACCCCCGTCAATCATTTACATATCAAAAGTGCTAGTAGCTCGGTGAGTTGGGAAGAGGGAGGGTGAGAGGAGGGAGGGTGAGAGGAAGAGAAGGAGAGAGGAGGGAGGGGGAAAACAGTGACATTTTAGTGTATATGTATGTGTCACACTCACACTCACCATCACACCCACCCACACTCACCATCACACTCACAGCGTGTTGATGGTGTGATAGAGTATCAAGGGTTTGTGAGAGTGCACATGTGTGTCCAGAGACCCATCCATGTTTCCACGGCGATCACAAGAACCTCCTGGTACCGTCTCATGAGGCCCATCAAAGAGAGGGGGAAAGACATTCACGATGGGTTTGAGGTGAGTGTAGTTCACACAATTTTCACTTCACTCTCTATTCCCCTCCAGATCTCCTTTCTCCCCTCCTTTCCCTCCCACCCTCCCTCCTCATCTGCTTTGCTTCCCTTTCTCACCTTTTTACCTCCTGTGGTACACACACACACACACACACACACACACACACATGCACACACACACACTCACACAGACGGCATTCTACCTTCCCACTGACACCAACAGACTAGTACACATAAGTAACACAACAACAACTAAAGAAGTAAGTCTTGTCAAAATTTGTGGCTTACCCATGCAAAATTATCATGGGCAAAAAAAAAACAAAAAAAAAATACAAAAACAGCCCCTAACCACAGAACACTCAATGTTTTGGTGGTTGAGTGTTCTTCCAGTGGGGGCTAACATTAACCCCTCCAGCATAGGAAACTGGTTGCCATAGTAACCACTGGCAGCCAGTGTCGACAACTGGAGACAAACATTTACTATGTATGTGAAGGGTTTGACTGAGAGGGTTGCGTATGAGCCGGGTCTCATGCTGCAGTCAAGACTCCTAGTCTCGCAGCTGCCGTATGTACATACCGCGAGACTGCGATTTGTGTGTACTTGTGATGACTTTATATATTGTGGTAACATTACATGCACTTTACCTCCCCTCCTCCGCAGTTGGTTGAGATTCTGCTCAGAAAGTTCTGTGTCACAGACAACCCCAAGAAATTCTCACTATATGAAGAGTACGGTGGAGACTGTAAGTGGTTCAAATTCTAAGGGGATTCCCCCCAAATCCCTACCATGAACTTTGACCCTTCCCACTCCTTCCATTTCCTCAGCATGTTGCTCAGGACAGTATCCACACACACCACTGCCACAAGTCACGTGTTGCTTACTATAAGGCAGCCCTTCTCCTCTCCCTCTTCAACACCACCTCCACCACACACACACACACTCCACCTCCACCACACCTCCACCACAGGTCGCAGATTATTTGAGGAGGACTTTCCTCTGCAGATGGTTCTGGAGGGGAGCTGTGTCCACCGGAACAGCAAGCTTGTGCTGAGAGACAACACGTATAGTACCATACAGTGGGACGCCTTCACCCAGCCAGAGCTACACAACTTCATCCAGATACTGCAGAGAGAAGAGGAGATCTATGCTGATAAGGTAGACAATGTGTCTGTGACCTCATTGTTGTGGGTGGGAGTGACTGATAAGGTAGACATGGTGGTGTCTGTGACCTCATAATGTATAACATGCCCCGCCCCCTTGACCATGACCTCATTGTTGTGGATAGGAGTGACTGCTTTGTCAATAAACAGTGTTGTGGTAATGTCAATGCAGGACGGTTCAAAGGTCAAACCTGTTTCATTACAGAATGTTTGTAGCCTTGTCCTCAGGCCTGTTCGAAAATCGGAGAAAAGGGCCAAGTATCCACTGTTTGCACATGCGCTTAATTTCCCGACATTCCGGGAATTCCGGATAATACCGTGTTACCTCCACGTGCCGTGACGTCAGGTACGTGTATTTTGCCGTATATTTAATCGTACACTGCTGACAATGGCTATTTCTGTGCAAGGCCTTGATTCTGCCGTGTTGTATGCCTTCCTGCGACTTCGAGGCGAAGCGACAGCGCTAAAACGCGACAAGAAAGCATCTATGAAGCATTTATGCTTGTATCTTATGGGTTTTGGCAAGTTATAATTTGTGTTACGAAGTTATAGCTTACATTTGTAGTGTGAAGATGGTACTGCATCGACAGCGCAGTTCAAGCGATAAGCGCTGGGGTCAGAAGGCCTGGGCAAAGGGCTAGGAGAGCAGCGCTCGCCTCTTTGGCGTTATACTATAAAAGCGAATGTCATAGTTCATACCCACATGATGTTAGCCGTCATTTGACACATCCTTGCACAATTTCACGTGAGCTGTATGCACTAATTCAGCGCATGCGCGAACAGTGGATACCAGGCCCTCTTCTCCGATTTTTCGAATGGCCTGGGGACGAGGCTAAGAATGTTTGGTACCTGTACCAAAAGGACTGCAGCTTATATGTCCTTCCCCATGCCCCCTCACAATTATGATGATAATGTATAACATGCCCCACCCCCTTTTTGTACACTACTTTAAGTCTAAAGTGGGGAGTGACATTGACTTGATATTCAGTTAGTCTCGACCATACACCCGTGGTTCAATGTAATGTTACATGTGAGGTTGACAGTGAATGACTGCTGTCGCTTTTAGGGATTTGGGTAGCCTCATTCCCAGGCCTCCCCCGTTTTACCTTCCGTTTGCATTCACGATAATACACGGGAGCGGAAGGCTGGCGAAAAACGGGGAAGGCCTGGGAGCATTGATCACGTGAATGACGTCAGGTGGATGCGAGGTGGGCGTAGGGGGGAGGGGCCCAACTGCCAAAACAACGCACAGGACCATCTGTTCGAGCGCTCTACCACGTTTTCGGACTCCAGACCTTAGCGTGATGGAAACTACTCGTCTTGACCGGTAAGAAACTCACTTTCAAGTTTAGTCGTATATATTTGAATATCGGCCCCTCCCCCCCTACGTCCACCTCGTGTCCATTCACGTGATGAATGCTCCCAGGCCTTCCCCGTTTTTCACCAGCCTTCCGCTCCCGTGTATTATTGTGAACGCAAACGGAAGGTAAAACCAGGGGAGGCCTGGGACCGAGGCTAGGATTTGGGAGGATGGGAAGAGAGGGGAGTGTGTTGCTCAAAAGGGGTACGTACAAAGGCAGGAGCTTACTGTATGACTTTGTATGCTCATATATACTGTGTTGTGCTCCGTACACATCAGCATCTCCACACATAGCATACATTCCTCTGTCACACACACGCACACCACGCACACACACACACCTGCGACATACACACCTTCCACACCTTGAAACGATCTCTTAGCTGTGTGTGTGTTTGTGTGTGTGTGTGTGTGTGCTAAGAGACAACACGTACAGTACCATACAGTGGGACGCCTTCACCCAGCCGGAGCTACACAACTTCATCCAGATACTGCAGAGAGAAGAGGAGATCTATGCTGATAAGGTAGACAATGTGTCTGTGACCTCATTGTTGTGGGTAGGAGTGACTGCTTTGTGTTGTGGTAATGTCAATGTAGGAAGGTTCAAAGGTCAAACCTGTTTCATCACAGAATGTTTAGTACCTGTAGCAAAAGGACTGTGGCTTATTTGTCCTTCCCCATGCCCCCTCGCAATTATGATGATAATGTATAACATGCCCCGCCCCCTTTTGTACACTACTTTAAGTCTAAAGTGGGGAGTGACATTTATTTGAATATTCAATTAGTATCGACAAGAGCGCATAAGGACGGGCAGCTTGAGTAAGAGTGTGTAACTCCGTAAAAATTGAAACCGGTCGGAATTTACTGCCAGTACTAAAAATAGTAACACATACTGCGCAAACATAAGCCATTGTTGCTCAGCATGTGACCAGTTGTTCTATTTTTAGTACGGTTCAATAATTTTGAGTGGACTACAAGCTTCTACTCAAGCCGCCCATGCTTATGCGCTCTTGGTATCGACCATATATACACCCCTGGTTCAATGTAATGTTATGTGTGAGGTTGACAATACAGTTACAATGACTACTGTGGCTTTTAGAAGAACAGCAGTATTGCTGGTCATGTACATGTACTACAGGAACACTAGCATAAGCCATGAGGCATCAAGTGTATCGTCAGTGGTGACAGGGGACAACCCACTTG
The DNA here is from genome assembly GCA_949130485.1 of Agelas oroides. Lineage (NCBI taxonomy): Eukaryota > Metazoa > Porifera > Demospongiae > Agelasida > Agelasidae > Agelas > Agelas oroides. The sequence continues at coordinate 1,131,723 of OX422192.1, read as the reverse complement.
AGCTTGTACCGCACCGAAAATGAGACAGTCATGAGACTGCCATAAGACAGGCCATGAGACAGCCATAAGTCAGGCCATGAGACTGCAATGAGATAGTCATGAGACATCCATGAGACTGCCATAAGACAGGCCATGAGATGAGCCTGTTCAATGGCCAGCAAACGAGGCTAGTAGTTTCATGTGTACAAGTTTACAAGAACCTCACTAACAACATGCCCAGAAATAGCCCCCTCCTCCATGCCTGGGAACGAGGCTAGCCCAGAAAATGCTCACCACAGACAGTAAGAATTACAGTGTATACCTAATACCTATGTACATGTAGGGATTCGGGAGGAGCTAGGGAAAAAGGCGAGGGGAGAGTGTTGCTCAAAGGGTAAAAAGGCAGGAACTTACAGTATGACTTTGTGTGCTCATACTGTGTAACTGTCCACATATAAATGTCCACATCAGCCTCTCCACCATAACACACCTTCCTCTCGCTCTGTCACACACACACGCATGCACGCACACACACGAACACACACACATGTACACACACACACGAACACACACACACACACACACACGAACACACACACACACACACACACGAACACACACACACAGCTAAGAGATCGTTTCAAGGTGTGGAAGGTGTGTATGTCGCAGGTCCTAAAGGAGAAATGTATGGACAGTGTCTCCAGACAAACACAACTCAATGTTTCAACTAACACTCCTCAACTAACTTCTTCACCAAAGAATGGCAGGAAATTAGAGAGCATTGTATGATACAGTTTGTACTTTGTATACAATATCATCATTTTTGAAGTATTCAAAATTCATTTGTTCTGATCACACATCTGTGAGGCATGAATAAAAGTGAGTCAGCAGCTGCTGTGTTCAAAAATTTACAAACCAGGTGAATCACCATGAGTAGACATGACAGTACCATTCCACTATAAGATCGGAGGATATTTTCTCATGTCACTAGCTGGGTGCATGCTAGCTGACAAAACGGAGCTATCTCACAAGCCATTTGTGAGATCACTATAGAAAATCATTTGAGAGCAATTAACGCTCTGGAATTTTTGGGGTATTTAATTAGTGTGGACACTGTTATGAGCCCCACCCACTTTTCCTCCCCCGGATTTCCCGACGTATAGCCAAGATGGCAGGCAGGAGGCAAGCTTTCCAAAACAACCCTGAGCTCCAACGTTTTGTGCTCCACGGAGTGCGCCCTACCGGTATACAGCTTGGCGTGGGCTCCTACGGCAGCGTGGAGGAGCTGGAAGTGAACGGGCTGGTATGCGCGGGCAAGCGGCTACACGAGGCACTTCTGGAGCAAGGCAACGCCGGCGTTGCTGAGATCTCGCGCAAATACTTGTTGGAGTGCCAGGTAACGAGCAGAACTGCTGTAGACATATGGATAGTGCTTCCGCCAAAGAATTTCCTTTGAAGAAAGGGTGTGTATATTTATTTTATTTGGTGCCACTGCAGGTAATGGCAGAGATGCGGCACCCGCACATTGTGCAGTTCCTGGGGCTCTGTTTCCTGGAAGGGTCAGCACTGCCAGTGCTGGTGATGGAACGACTGGACAATAGCCTGGACGATCTGTTGGAAACTTCTCCTGGCCTCCCCCTTGCCCTCAAGCAATCGCTGCTGACAGATGCCGCACGGGGTCTGCTCTACCTGCACACCCGCAACCCTCCTGTTGTACACAGAGATTTGTCTTCCCGGAATGTACTCCTTACATCATCACTGGTGGCCAAGATCAGCGACCTTGGAAATGCTCGTATTGTGAACCTGCAGCCAGGCCAGCTGGCCAGGACTCTCACCCGTGTACCAGGAACACATGTGTATATGCCACCTGAATCATTTGATCAGCACTCACGATATGGTCCCCGGCTGGACATCTTCTCATTTGGTCACCTTGCACTCTTCACCCTCACACAGGTCAGAAGGATTGAGGGTGGTGACTAGAACTGTAGAGTTGTGATCCTTATTAGGAAAAGATCAAAAAGATGCTACTGATAAGCAGATGGGGGTGGATGACTGGCATTGAATATTTGTAGTGATTCACAGTATAGTGCATTCCTGTGTAATAGTACCACATGTAATGTGGCGTCAGTGTAATATTACTGAACTGGGTACACAGTAACCATACAAAATGAACCCTTTACCCCCCTCAGGTTTTCCCAGGCGCCCTCCTCCCTTACACCTACCCAGACCCTGACAATCCAGGACGTGTCTGTGGTCGCACCGAGGTGGAGCGTCGGACAGACTACATTCAGCCACTCCGAGAGCAGCTGGGTGAGCAGCACCCTCTTTTGCAGCTGGTGTGCCAGTGTCTGCACAACGAACCAGCTCAACGACCCTCTGCTGAGGAACTGCTGCAACACTTAAAGGCGGTGAGGCCCCAGATTGAGAAAGCACATGGCAGTGGGAAGCAGGTGAAGGTGGAAATGGCAAGGCTACAGGAAGCCATGATGAGTGTGCTCAGAATGAGAGAGACAGAAGTGGGAGAGAAGGATGGTGAGATAGAGCAACTGCAACGTGATCTCCAGCAAGTACAAGTAAGAGCATGCACCTGCAGCTTTCTGTGTTACACTTACAACCATGTGTTATACTGTTACAGGCTGTAGTGGAGGCCAAGAACACCCAACTCCAGCAGAAGGATACCCAACTCCAGCAGAAGGATGCCCAACTCCAGCAGAAGGATGGTCAAATTCAGCAGAAGGATGGTCAAATTGAGCAACAAGCCACAGAACTTCGAGAGAGGACTCTTCAACTCAACAGACAACTGAGAGAAGTACAGACACTGAGAGTAAGGAAATGGATATTCTACTGTATGGAGAGATAGTGACTCCACCCACCCATACTCTGGTTGTTAGGAGGACAGAGGAAGGCTGCAGGCAGAGGTGGAGGCTAAGGATGCTGAGATTGACAGGCAACAGAGAGAACTGCAAACATTGAGGGTAAGGAACTCAGGTTGACATATTCTATAAATTCATCCCCTGATTATTATATGAGTATATAAAATGTCCCACCTCCAGCAACAGGCCCAGGAGAAAGATGCTGACGTCCACAGGCAACAGAGAGAGCTGCAAGCACTGAGAGTAAGGACTTACTGCTATAAACTTTCATTTGTACTTTTCTGAAATGATGAATCAACTTTGTGTTTGCAGGCAGATATGGATGCTAGGATTGCTGAAATTCAGCAGCAACTCAGAGAGAGAGATGCAGAAATCAACAGACTGCAGAGAGAACTGAGAGTAAGGAACTAAAACAGTGGAATATGTACTTTAAGTTCTTAGTGAGGATACGTACAGAAATTTATTTTAGCAGATACATTTCCACGTACACAGGAGCAGACTGCCTTCAGAGATGAAAGCGTAGCTGCTGTGCACTCTCCACCTCAGAAGAGTATAGCTGCAGTGCGGTCTCCACCTCAGAAGAGTGTATCTGCAGTGCGGTCTCCACCTCAGAAGAGTGTAGCTGCAGTGCATTCTCCACCTCAGAAGAGTGTAGCTGTGGTGCAGTCTCCACATATTAAGCCCCAGGTGAGTTGACCTTTGACCTACTAGTTTCCAAGACATGATTTGGGGCAAGTGGCATTTTGTTACACTGCAGTTTATTCTGTACAAAAATAGCTGGCAAATCAGCTGCTGTGCATGCATTAGTGCTCTGCACATGCACAGCTTGTAGCATATGTTTACTGTACACAATGTCAGTGTACAGTGGATTGTAATTAGTTTGGCTCCACAAAGTCTGAGTCTCAGACATGTAAGGCGCAATTTTGGCAGCTGCTCACTGTGTGAAAAGTTTTGTGCTTGCAGAATAGCTAGCTAGTAGTTTGTGTTTACCTAGAGCTCTCACTGCAGCTCTTACTCTTTAGACTTGTGTAGTTAGTTACAGTCACTGTTAGAGAATTGTCTGAAGGCTAGTTGCTAGCCTAAAACAAGGTGAGACAAATTTTGTCAGTATGCAACCCTAGCTAGTTGGATAGCTCCATGTACAGCTGCCAAAATTATTGCATGGCTTTGAGGAAAATTCATTATTTGCTAGCAGTTACTCTGGTACTAAAGCTTGCTTTAGGAAAGTGAACATAAGGCTTACAAAAGTTATGTGGAGTTATCAACTACAATGGGAAGCTATACTGTCATTTTAGTATGATGTCACAGAAATGGTGGGCACTCCAGGACATTTGCCTCTTTCAGTTGCTGCAATTTTGCCTCTTCTAGCACAAACAAGTACTAGCAGCAGCTGTTGCTGGACAAAAATATGTGTACACAGCTGTTTATAGTGCTAATACTCTTTGCCCACTAATTTCTATGATGTCATACTATTGCAACGGCTACTGCCGAGGGTGTATCAGGCTGCCGGAGGTGGTGAGAGGACATGCACAATTAAATACAGCTGTGAAAGAAAGCAGAATGCTGAAAATAGTGTGAAAAAATTATAATTATATGCCCTCTCTCTGCTATGGCCGATACACTCTTGTTATTACATAATACATGTAACAGAAAAAGGTGTGCCGAAGCTCTGGGCATGTGCTGGTGGTTAATTTTTAATTAGCGTCCACTTTAGGACACGCTATGAAGTAATAAACTTGTTTTATATTTCAGACGCACCTCCTCAGTGAGCTAACATGGAGGAGGCTGCCAGACATGCCAGATGCAATGGTGGGCCCACAGTCAGTAACAGTGGATACAGTTGTGTACATTGCAGACAGAGGATGGAGCAGTGTCATACTCAGATATGACCCACACAACAACCAGTGGACTGAACTTCCTGAATATCAATACAGGTTCTTTACCATCACTGAACTGACACACCAACTGGTGGTGGTTGGTGGTCATGATGTGTCCACTCGCAAGACGAGCAAGACTGTATCTGTCTACTGTCCATCAGAGAGGAGCTGGAAACAACCCTACCCTCCAATGAACACACCTCGTTGGTTACCAGCTGTATCCACTTACCACCAACGTCTGGTGGTAGCAGGTGGGATTGATGATAGTTGGACTGACCTAGCTACTGTGGAAATCCTTGATACATCTGCTAGCCATTGTCAGTGGCTCTCTGCCGCACCACTCCCCGTGAGATGCAATCTAATGTCAGCCGCCATTACACACGGTACGTTGTACCTACTAGGAGGTACGCTGGGCAAGAAAGTACTCAGCGTGCCTCTCTCAGCCCTTACACAAACTGACAAGCCACCCGCACAGTGGCGCACACTCCCCGACGCCCCGCTGGAGTACTCTACAGCCATCGCTGTCCATGGATCTCTGTTGGCAGTGGGAGGAAGCCATGGCCGACAAAGAAGCTCAGCCATCCACGTCTACGACCAGGAGAAGAACGCGTGGAACAAGGTGGGGGACTTACCTACTGAACGAGAATATTGTGCGTGCTGTCTGTTACCGAGTGGAGAGATCCTTGTTGCTGGAGGAGACAGCTCGGCTAGGCGAATGGACGCAGCAGCTGTAAAAGACTAACCGTTGTGTTGTAATCTCGTTCCCAGGCCACCTTAGCTGGTCTGGGAACGAGGCATTTTCTGATCTTCATTTCTATACTCTGACCTTGATTTTTTTGCACTCTGATTTTTTTGATCTGACCTTGGTGATTTTGTGCGCAGATCCAATGCGTGCGCTTTGCAGTCGAAGTATGAACTGCCGATGATAATTTGCCAACCGTCTGTTTGCATTCGGGTATGAAACACAATCAGTGCCGCATTTATGACCATGTACAAGTGCTTGGCCAGGTAAGCAACTGGACAGTTGTCCATCTTCAGACTTTTTGCATGTACTGCTAACTCAGCAAGATGGCCAACTCTTATCATTTGTGATCAGTATTTCCTTGGAACTGGGGAGAACTACATAGCTACCTGCTGCTCCCTTCACAGGGCACGGTGTGGGTCAATGATGCATGCAGTTACATTCTTGTGAGCACTGATTCAGAACGGAAGACACTATTAAAATCTAGCATTAATTTTTTCAGTCAATTAGTCTTGTTCCCCGCGGCTCCTCCCCAGCTTTTGTCACATAAACTAGCTTTGTGCAATCAACTACAAGAGATTGGCAACTGGAAGGGGTAGTCACTTGTGTGTAAACGACTACCTCTTGAAGTAGTTGGATAGCGTGCACTGTGACCTCCCACACGTGTTGGTGGACCTTTTTGTGAGAAACTGAAAAACCCTGCATGCCTGATTGTACACTTACCCTTGTTTCCAGAAATAATTAATGGAACAAGGTAAGCTATGTTCCCAGGCCTCCACCCAGCGTTTGTTGTGTACATTATACAACAAACCTGGGGGAGGAGCCTGAGAACAACGCTACTGTACCTGTCTTCAGGGTGGGGAGGTAGCGATGGTGAATATATACTGTGTAGAAAGACCTAAGGGACATCTAACCTCATTCCCAGGCTCTCTCCTCAGAAACAGGGGGAGAGACTGGGAATCAGGCTAAGGGACATCATTATTCACTAGTGTAAGTTATGTCTAGGGGGACATTTTATCTTATCTTGTTCTTTAACACGGTAGCCTGCAAAAGTGATACAGCAGTATGGACTCACAGACACTAGGGAACGTCATCACTCACGGAGAGGGAGAGAGGGAGGGGGGAAGGAGGGAGATCCCGAAGGAGGGTGGAGAGGGAGGGGGTATTCACTGGTGTAAATTATGTGTGGTGGGATACTTTACGTTCTTACTCTTGAGCACTGTAGCCCGCAAGTGATGCAGCATTATAGACCGCAGACTCTAGGGGACCTAATCTTCCAGGGGAGGAAAGATGGGGAGGGAGAGAGGGATGGGAATGGAGGATGGGAGAGGAGGGGAGAGGGAGGGGGATGGGAAGGAGGATTGGGAGGGAGGGGGGAGGGAGGAAGGGATGGGGCAAGGAGGGCGATGAGGATGAAGGGGGAGGGTAGGATAATATGGTATTATAGACCCCCCCTCCCCCCCCCCCCCTCCCCCCCCACACACATACACACACACACTTCCTATTGTTGACACTATTTTAAGTAGCCTGCAATGCAAAAGTGATACAGTATATAGACCCACAGACACTAAGGGACATAATTACCTGCAGCTGGGAGGGAGGGAGAGGGGAGAGGAAGTGGGGACCCCCTCCACCCTCCCTCACTCCCCGGCCCCTTCCCTCTCCACTCCACTCCCTCCTCCCCTTCCTCTCCCTTCCCTTCCCCCTTCCTCTCTCACTCTCCCTCCCCCCTTCCTCTCCCCCTCTCCCTCCCCCCTTCCTCTCTCCCCTCTCCCTCCCCCCTTCCTCTCCCCTCTCCCTGCCCCCTTCCTCTCCCCTCTCCCTTTTCACTGGTGTAAATTATGTGTGGTGGGATACTTTACGTTCTTACTCTTGAGCACTGTGGCCCGCAAGTGATGCAGCATTATAGACTGCAGACTCTAGGGGGACCTAATCTTCCAGGGGGTGAGGGGGTGGTGGGGAGGGAGGGGGGTGGGAAGGAGGATTGGGAGGGAGATGGGGAGGGATGGGAGATGGGGAGGGAGGGAGATGGGGGAGGAGGAAGGGATGGGGCAAGGAGGGCGATGAGGATGGAGGGTAGGATAATAATGGTATTATAGACCCCCCTCACCCCCCCCCCCCCCCCCCCCCCCCACACACACACACTTCATACTATTTTAAGTAGCCTGCAATGCAAAAGTGATACAGTATATAGACCCCACAGACACTAAGGGACATAATTACCTGCAGCTGGGGAACAGGGGGAGGGAGGGAGAGGGGAGAGGAAGGGGG
>OX422192.1:1089508-1123781 GCA_949130485.1 Agelas oroides | reverse complement strand
GGGGTTTTCACTGGTGTAAATCATGTCTGGTGGGATACTTATTCTTGAGCACTGTAGCTCACAAGCGATGCAGCATTATACACCCCAAGACACTTTACAATGTCATTATTGACACTATTTTATTCTGGCCTGCAAAAGTGATAGGCAGTATAAACTCCCAGACACTAGGGGGCATAATCACCTGGGGGGGGGGGGAGGGGAAGGGGGGGATATGGCATTATAGACCCCCAGACACTTGACGTTATTGACACTTTCTATTCTTCATCACAGTAGCCTGCAAAACTAGTGATACATGTACGTAGTATAGACCGGCCCCCAGACACTAAGGACATAATCACAAGGAGTGTCTGGAGAGGAAGGGGGTATTCACTGGTGTAAGTTATGTTTGAGGGGATTCTTTATTTTCTTACTCTTGAGCACTGTAGCCCGCAAGTAGGTATAGGGAACATAATTACACTGGGGGAGGGGCTAGGGAGGGGTATTCATGATGTAAGTTGTGCCTAGAGGCAGTAGCGGGACACTATGCTGTTAACACTAATATATACATCGCTGGATATAAAGTGGATTGCTACAATTATATTATCGTGATGTATGTAAAATCTCTGCATTAATAATAATTATATCATGTTATTTATGTGTGTTATGTAGTTCTACAGTCATGATCAGGAAGGAGGAGAACAGTTGCATCCATGAGTGCTAGAGGAAAGTCAACATGTAACCTAGGGAACGGCAGCTCCACTTCACCCTGTGTGTGTGTGTGGGTGTGTGGGTGTGCGTGCATGTGTGTGTGTGTGCATGTCCATGTGTGTGTGTGTGTGCGTGTGTGTGTGTGGGTGTGCGTGCATGTGTGTGTGTGTGCGTGTGCATGTGTGTGTGTGTGTGTGTGCATGTGTGTGTGTGTGTGCGTGTGCATGTGTGTGTGTGGGTGTGCGTGCATGTGTGTGTGTGTGCGTGTGCATGTGCGTGTGCATGTGTGTGTGTGTGTGTGCGTGTGTGTGCGTGTGTGTGTGTGTGTGCGCGTGCATGTGTGTGTGTGTGCGTGTGCATGTGTGTGTGTGTGTGTGTGCATGTGTGTGTGTGTGCGTGTGCATGTGTGTGTGTGGGTGTGCGTGCATGTGTGTGTGTGTGCGTGTGCATGTGCGTGTGCATGTGTGTGTGTGTGTGTGCGTGTGTGCGTGTGTGTGTGTGTGTGCGTGTGTGTGTGTGTGCGTGTGTGTGTGGCAACCAGGATATCGCTCAATACACAATATAGTTTGCCAGGATAGTGTAGTATTGCAATAAACTTTTGCCAGCCCACCTGTGGAAAAATTACCAGTACTTACAGGCCTTCACAACACTTGGTGAGAGGAGGCTAACGCCTTTCACAACATTTGGTGAGAAAATTACAGGTGGCTAAGCAGTCACCCACCAATATAATTTATGGCACTCAGGAGGATTCACTGATTCACGGAATGTTTTACTGAGAGGCCTTATAGCTACATGCTGGTCTTTATGTCATGTCTATAGCTTACTTGTACTCTGTATTCCGGGAAACAACTTTGCCGATATTTCGACTGAATGCTCCAGTCGTCATCACTTTCACCCTGATGACGACTGGAGCATTCAGTCGAAACGTCACAAAGTTGTTTTCCGAACTCAAGTTGGTATCAGATAAACTTCTTCAGCTCACTTGTACCCAGAGTTAAATAATGGCGAAATTTACCTGTTAAGTTAGGAAGACAGTGAACACACAAATGTTTTCATTTTTCCCTGGTGAAATTTTGGCTAGTTGAAATAACTGGTGAAATTGGTGAAAATTTCCTGTTCCATGGTATAGTATACTATAGAGCATACCATGGCATACTATGGAGGATAACAAGAACAGCGGACAAGACAGGAGACAAGACGGGGGACAAGACAGGAGACAAGACGGGAGACAAGACAGGAGACCAGACAGGGGACAAGACAGGAGACAAGACAGGAGATAACACAGGAGACAAGACAGGAGACAAGACAGGGGAAAGACAGGAGACAAGACAGGAGATAACACAGTGTTAGCTTCCAGTTTGTAAATACAGAGATGAAAGGGTCGGGATATCTTGTCATGTGCGGTGAAGTCTCACAACATGGGGGCGGTGCCTGACTGCAATAATTCTAATTTTGCGTTCATCAGTCACAAGTTTCAAGGAACAAGGGATAGGGACAAGGGAAAGGGACAGGAACAAGGACAAAGGACAAGTAACAGGGGACAGCAACAACAGAAAAGGTACAAGGGACAGAAACAAACTGCATTGATCCTGCATTGCAAATACTCTGGCCTCCAGACCTTAAACTTTATAAGAAAGGACCTTGAGATCTTTGTTGGGTACAATCCTCACGTGTCGACATTATGTCTACCTGACCTCACTGCATGTGATAAGACCTCCCAGCCCCTCCCCCTTTTGTATGTGGTCTAATATATAGCACACCAATGGTGGTGGTGAAGGTATGAAGTATAAAACAAGACTTGGTGCGAAAAAAGTTTTCAAGTGAAAACAAGCGCATGTAGGGATGGAACCTCCAAAAAGCAGGAGGATCTGGAAACCAAACTGAGGTAGTCCACAACTATACCACAGTATATCCTAGCCTCGTTCCCAGGCCGTTCCCGCCTCCAGTTTTTGATCGCTTGCAGTATAAAAACGGAGGGGAAGGCCTGGGAGAAAGAGTCACGTGCATGACGTCAGGTAGACGTGAGGATAGACGTGAGGGGGGCGGTGCCTGATGAAGAATCTCGAGGTCCTTCTTGTAATATCTTGTCCAAAAACTTGAGACTGTAACATTCGAAAGACAGCGTCAATACAGCTCGTTGTTTGGTAGACTCGAGGCTGATCCATGCAAAGTTTGTGAGTTACAACGATCGGGCACCGCCCCCCTCACGTCTACCTGACCGGTCCTGACGTCACGCACGTGACTCTTTCTCCCAGGCCTCCCCCTCTGTTTTTATACTGCAAGCGATCAAAAACTGGAGGCGGGAACGGCCTGGGAACGATGCTAAGTATATCCAGTACATCACAGTATACCACAGTACACCACAGTGTACCACAGTATGCCACAGTATGCCACAGTATGCCACAGTGTACCACAGTGTACCACAGTATACCACAGTATGCCACAGTATGCCACAGTATACCACAGTGTAACACAGTATACCACAGTATACCACAGTATGCCACAGTATACCACAGTATACCACAGTACACTATACAGTACAAGTGATGGTACCTGTGGTCTGAGGTGGTCCACAATCTTCCTCATGTGCCAGGAGACCTTTCCTGACCTTGTCCTCCTCCTCTCCTCACAGTAGAACTCGTGAGCCAAGTCTCCATCCTCATCAAAATACATCGAACTGTGTGTGTGTGTGTGTATGTGTGTGTGTGTGTGTGTGTGTGTGAAGTCCAGCCGTAGAACAATCAAGCTAGCAACAGGGGTGCAAAGAATTTGTGTGTTTGGTATGTTGCTCAAACCTTTGGATGTGCATCCATCCACACTACACATCCAAAGGTGATTTGAGCTGAACTGAATAGAATACTGTCAAACTTTTAACCAGCAAAAGAAACAAATTTCATCAGTCTTTCATGAGAGAGCCTGACTCTTCTGTGATGAAGATGATTAGAGTGTAGTTGAAACATTAATCAGGCAATCCTAGATCCCTCGTGTGCACCAGGCAATTCTGTCTTTCGAAGGACGTAAGAGTAGGCTGTCCCAGAGCTTGCTGTTTACAAAGACGTTTTTGAATTAGGAATCCAATTTAAGTGGCATAACCATGATTTGAATCAAAAGAGTATAGCCAGTTCACCAGACTATTTTCCTGCTTGGTTAAAAGTTGTCCGGGTATGACAAAGGGTGGTACCGTCTGCTAATTCCCAGACCCAAAGGACGGGTGCTGGGAATGCTCACCTAGTTCTCCTCAGCACAAGCAAACCGTCCAGACTGGAAACACCCCGCACCATCACCGCACCTTCCCCCTGCTCCAAACGTACCCCTCTCCCTACCACCCTCCTCCCTCCTCCTCCTCCATGTAGCTTCCTCTTCTTCTGTCCTTTCTCTTCTCCCACCTCCTCCTTCTTCGACCAGTATCCGCCCATCAAGACATCTATACTGGTACGTATGCCACTAGACTGGAAAAGAACGTTTAGCGCCTCAGATCCAGGGCAGGGGTCACCCGGTTCAGGAACTCTGTCAAGCACATATATAGGGAAAAGTTCGGAACCTTTCAAGCATACGTACTACTAGGGTACCGGTTCCATACATCAAATAACCCTTTATGTATTCTTGTTTAACCCTGTACCTCCTGGATCTACATTTACAATGGCATACCAAAGGCTACTTCTGCCTGCCTTTAAAGTGACCAAGCGTTCAACAGCTGGAGATGTTGTGAATACAAATATTCCAAGAAGGTACCAAAGTAAGGAGAGTAAAGGGGAGGAATCATTTCTCCCAGAAGATACAGTTGAGGTGAGCACTGGAGAGGACCAAGGCGTCGGCATGAATTTGTGGGGAGAGGAGTCTTTACCTGGACCAGGATTATATGAGATTAGCCAAAAAGTTAGTGCAAATGCATGGGAATCCACAAGACAGCATATTGTGAAAGCACTTACTGAATCGAACGCAATGCCAAAGAATCAACTTTGCACATATTGCTGCAAGGTTCTTGCCACATTTAGATGCCTACAATGTGGACCATGTGTCTACTTCTGTGCCTCTTGCCTTCCAAAAGAACATTTGCAATCCAACATCTTTCACATGCCTGAGCAATGGAAGGTTTGTTGTTGATGCTATTAAAAGTACCTTTGACTACGTATGAATCTCTTGTAGGGCTTAAATTACTGTATGCTGCAATCCAGTAAACTGTGTCTTTCGCTCAGTTGATGCATTTTGTCATAATCATCTGTTAGTCTCTTTATCTACTGTGGTTTACTGCAGGATGGTACCTACATACCAACAACCCTGGACAGGCGATGTATCAACATTCGTCCAGATCATACTTGCTCAACCAAACGGGAGGTTTCCATCTGTTGTGTGGATGAATACGGTAATGTTGGGCTAGTCTCCTTCCATGTTCTCACATGGAATGGGAGCCAGTCTGCAGTTGCTACATTTATTTGTATATATGCAAAACTGTCATGATTGTAGCCTCGTTCTCAGGGCACTCCCAGATTTTATATCGCATGGTTGTGAGATAAAATCTGGGAGTGGCCTGAGAATGAGGCTGTCATGATTGCAGTTCCACATTTAGTTACAGTTATGCATTAATTTTTGTAAATAGGAATGGAGCACACAGTTTCCATTGCATGCTGTCAGTGTGAGCCACTGGCAGTGACAATGGTACGTGCACGACTCTGGCCTGCTACTGCACAAAATCCCCGCCTTGCTTTCACATTTGACCTCCTTGACTGGGCAGAAGCACTTATGTATGAGTGCCAGGTTGCTCTGAAAGATCTTTGGGCAGCACTACAGTACAAGTTTCCTCACATTCTCGTCAAGGTATCAGTACTATAGGCTGCTGTATGCAATCAGTTCAGCATATTTTCTCTCAACTTTTCCAGAGGAGAAATATATACCCATCCCTGATAGACTCATTTGAGGAATACAGGTGCGTTCATAATCACAGATGTAATACAGATTACACTCACTAGTAGTCACTATCTCTGTTATGTTGAACAAAACCCACAGTACTGTGGAGGATGTAAATTGTTCATGAAATAGTGGACTACAACAGTGAAGTTGACAAATTTTTGTGCAACGTTTCAAATAATCTGTGCTATTCTTAATCACCTGATGGAAATCAGTCCACTATTTTGTAAACAATACACTAGCTTTGCTTTATGTTTTTACAAGGTATTCCCACGGACAATGAAAAGAAAAGTTAAAACTTAAGGAGTGGATGTGGGAAACAGCGGGAGTCAGAAGGCTATTCACATCTGTTAGAAGTGCTATGTACATGTAATCCATTTTCTATGGACGAACCAGTTAATGTTCAGCTGTGTGATTGTCCCTTTATTTGGTTGTTAGCTACCTGCTGGCATTCAGAAGTTTATGATACATGCATGTAGTTAAATTAGGGTTGCAGTTGCAGGTGATGTATACCTTGCTACCTGGTACGTATGTATGGGTGCAGCACTCATCCTGATTGTACTGGATACTTTATATACAGGGCAATGAAGCAGGAGCTTCGGCATCCAACCTTTCTTTGTGAACAGTTGGACAATGGCAATATTTGTCCAGCTTGTCCAAAGGTTAGCATGATGTTAATTGGTTGTAGAATTACCGTGCCAGGAAATTTGTGCATACTGTAAATGCATGCTTTATATGTGTATACAGGAGTCAGGAAAGCTTGTGCTGTCTTTTGATGCACTATTTGGCCTTCCTCGAAAAGTAGCTGCTGGAACCAGTTACAGAAAACCCCTTCATGGCAACCTGATGTTTTGTGAACAAAGCAAGGTTGATGCTTACGTTGCTACATATCCCAAGCCCAGGATGGTCACAAAGGTAAGATTAATATGAAATATAGTAGTACACTACACACTGTACAGCTTTGCACTTCAAACCAGGAATGTAGTGACTTCACAGCTGGAAGTGCTTTGCGTTCAGCCAGTCGGTACCATGCCCTTGATGAAACTGGTATATTTGGCTGTGCATGTCGACATGAGTTCCCAAGGATGTTTGTGAACCTCAAGCATGGAGAAAGGTATACTTGTATACTGCATTTTGAAGAATCTGTATAACAACACTTAGCTTGTCATTGCTGTAGGCTAGCATATTCTGTTTGGATGCTGCAAGAGGTACTCGACCAGACAAGGGGAAAATCAGTGGACTTGTATCTCATGTATGATGTGGCTTGCATGCTTCAGAAACACCTTCAGGTCTGTTGCCAAGGGATGTAAAGATTTTCAACATACTATTCTGACAGTAAAGTAGGTCCTATATCAGGTCCTTGGATTGAAATGTTTGCAATTACCTATTTTGAATTTGCTTTGGCTAAATAGGTCAGAGAGCCTACTGCTACTACACTGTCTGATTGTGAAGTAGCAGTTATCCTCAGTGGTTGATAGTATACATTTCTGTCTACTTGGTCAATAGGGAACAGAATTGTCACATCTACTAGAAGAGATTCACCTATCCATTCCATCCTTTCATGCATATGGACATGAAGCCAGTTGTCAGGTAGACTTTCCCTATGTGTATAATGTTACATTTTGTGGGATAAAGTTCCATTGACAGATTTTGATGAGTCCGCTTCGCTGCCCTGGTATTGGGATGTCAGATGGAGAAGTTCTTGAGCGCCTGTGGTCATTTTTGAGAAGATTTGGGAAGATGACAAAAGAAATGCGTCCAGCTCACCGTGTAGATGTCATCACACATGCCCTTCTACACTATGGTTACAAGACCAAAAAAAAGTTGGGTACGTTTAAGCATTACAAAGTTGTGTTCAACATTTTTTTTACCGTGTATTTTTACTGTACATGAATGCATGTGCAGCCAGTTTGTTAGTGCTCAGGTGGAAAAGAGCAAAAGATACCCTTGCATTAACAGAGCAATCTTTGAATCAGGCGATGTCAGCCTATGCAGCAGGTGAGCACAATATTAGAATATGCTATAACTGCATATTGATAGTCAATAAATTTGTACTCATGTTGCAGTGTCTGAAGCGGATGTTGAGCAGTGGATTAAAGAGGAGAAAGTCAGCATATTGTCCACACCTCCTTCTACACCAAGTACTAGCTATGCATTGACTTACAGTACTGTATTAATGATTGTGTTCATCACACCAGGTGCAGTTCAATGGAAACGGATGTACGTGAACTGCCTCAGCTCCTTTTATCATCTGAGGTTTGCAGTAACCTGTAAGGTTTTAGAACATTCTTGCCTCAGCTATAACAAACACATGCTTGATAGTAGAAGAACTTGTGAGGTGAAATAAAGGAAGACACTTTTGGAGTTACAGATAGCTGATTGTTGGTGTATGTCTTTATATTGGTCATGTATAGAGAGAAAGTCAGCAAAGCTGAGATGCTGCCTTCTGATATTGAAGAGATGATGAGGTTAACACCTTGAACTATGATACTGTGTCACACAAACAGTAGTTGAGAAGTTGGCTGACTATTTTGCAGGCTTGAAAGGGTTCTGACTGAGATGGAACAGCAGCATGGTGTTATTCAGAGGTGGGAGCCTTCTGATCAGGAATACAAGGAAGCCCAATGCAGTGCTGTGAGAGAAAAGCAGAAACAATACTCTGTAGCCATGTGGACAGCAGCAGTGAAAAGGCAGATGTTACTACGTCTGAAGGCAAAGTATGCAGGCAAGTGTGCATAATAGTATAATGTGGCCTTGTGGAACAGTGTACTTACTAGCACCATATATATTTCTATGTTGCTGGTGTAGATGGCCAGAAGATTGCCAAGCGTATCTCAAAACAAATTGGAAAGGAAGGCACCAAAGTGAAGCAGCTGATGGAGCAGTACAACAATACATGTGCTGTTCTTTCATCAGACTCCCTATTAACTCTTTCTGAAGTCCTTGACCCACAAAGTCACTTCTGGAGTTCACACTCCAGTGTTCACATGCAGAGTTGGACGTGTGCTTCTGTTCCTTTAGCTGCAAAACAAGACATGATTCGTTACTCCTTACAAAAGAAGAGGTGTCTAGAGGAATCACAACTGCTTGAGTTTGAAATGGTCAACACTCTTCAATACTTCCGGTCAAAGGGGAATATACTAAAACAGAAAGTTCAAGAGCTGTTACAAGAGGAGCAGACTAACTTCATTCGAGGAGCTATATCAGTCTTGTGCCAGCAATATACGGCAAATGAATATATTCTCAAGAATGCTTGTGCCACTTTTGCAGGAATTGTTGACATCCCAGCTGATGTTTTAGCAATGGTATTGCCATGTGATCCAGTATCTCAGCCAGATGACATTGAGTGCTTTTATGAGTCTGATGAATCAAGTGATGATGATTATTAGTGTATAGTAATGTTCAGTACTTTGCAAGTATGTTACCACATGTATGGAAGACCAACTCTACATTATGTTTGCCAGCATGCAGCACTAATGTGATGTTCATGTGCTGAAGTGGAGTGTATACATAAGAGGATTGTGAGGGCTGGTGGTTATCTGGCTGTCATATACAGTGGCAGAGTACAGGCAGCTCATGCAAACCAGGGTGTCCAGGATTAATTTGATCCCTGATGACTGCCACTTTCCTCCATCCTATTTCCAATTGAGCTAGGCAAGATGCATGTGATGTGGGATATAGAACTACAGGGGTTCTACATGCAAAGTGAGCAGTATGGCTAAGTGTTAATGTGACATTTTCCACCAATCCGATGTCATACTGTACATAGTTTGACTTGGTTCTATTCTCTACAGGATAGGTGGAGAACACAGGACTGATGGGAAATTTTGCCGTGTGTCATGACAATATTCTTTGTCTGCATTGAAATAGAAGTCACTTCAAAGAATCCAGACACGTTGTACATACTGGCCAATCAAGTATCTTCTGCATGTGTACATACAAATTCTACTTACATGAATTACAATACCACACATCCTCAACTAGTGCCATCTGGTCAAGACCCATGCACTCCTTGTGCATCCATTTTCCACATGAATCGCACTTAACCATAGCTTTTGAAGTTTGATTAGGCATCCTGCATACACAGTATATTTTTGTAGACACTGTCTTCTTATATTGATTACCAAGTGGAATACGTCTGTGCGTCTTTTGAGGGAAGCTCTCCATTGTAGCCTGCTCTATACATCGAATGAGATGGCATCTCATCTGGGTTGTGTCCCAGTAACACAAAAGTGGATCTTTCCCCAGGGCAAGTTCAGTTGCTGTGGCAATAGCAAATACTCCACAGTCGAAACTATTCGGTTGGCGCTGAATGTTTGGCATTCTCAGTTTTAAAACGTCACACATTGGTCTCAACAAGGAGCAAATCTGTAGTTTTGTATCACTATCAATGTACGCATAAGCACTGTCATACACATTAACAGTGTCGGGTTCACAATTTACATTCGACACTGTAATCCAATGTGAACCACACATCACATTCAAAATTTGGATAAAATGCCCAGAAACCTTCTTGAATTCATACCTCTTCCCATTCTGTGGAGTTTGTAATCCGCTAAGAGGTATGGATAAGGATGGGTGCTTCTTCAACAACTGCTGGCTTGCATCAATCACTCGACAATTCAGCCATCCATGGGACTCTATCCGCACTTTGTCAGAAACATGCAGGTAAGGATCTCTTGTCCAAGTGCTACCATCCTCCTTAACAGGACTGCTACTAATGATGATGGGTGGACCCTCATTTTTATCGGAGCAAGTGTCATTCACCTCAGGGAGTAGGTCTTTCTCCTCACTAATGAGAGATGGGGGGTTCTCCTCACCATTGAGAAGTGGGGGCTTATCCTCACTACTGGGAGATGGGAGGCTCTTCTCGGTGTTGAGAAGAGGGGGGTTCTCCTCAGTATTGGAAGGTGGAGGGTACTTCTGGGAAATGGAAGCTGGGGGAATTTTCTTGGAAGTGAAAGGTGGAGGGTTCTTGAATGTGGAAGGTGGGGGGTTCTTTTTGGATGTGGAAGGTGGAGGGTTCTTGAATGTGGAAGGTGGGGGGTTCTTTTTGGATGTGGAAGGTGGAGGGTTCTTGAATGTGGAAGGTGGGGGGTTCTTTTTGGATGTGGAAGGTGGGAGGTTCTTGGATGTGGAAGGTGGAGGGTTCTTTTTGGATGTGGAAGGTGGGGGGTTCTTGGATGTGGAAGGTGGAGGGTTCTTGGATGTGGAAGGTGGGGGGTTCCTTTTGGATGTGGAAGGTAGGGAGTTCTTTTTGGATGTGGAAGGTGGGAGGTTCTTGGATGTGGAAGGTGGAGGGTTCTTCATTTCAGAAGATGGGAGGTTCACGCAGGAGGTAGCAGGATGAGGTGGGTTTGCTGAAATGTAAACAGTTTTAGCTGTAAAATCATGTGCCATGAGAAGGAAGTAGATAGCTTCAGCTATTTTGTACCTGACACAATGACAGCATGCAAGTATTCAATAAGAGCAGGGTTGAAACAGTTCACTGTCATTCTGGTACCAACAAGTTCAGTGCATTCTTTGTAGAAGGCAACTGCAAACCCTTGGTATCCCAATTCTTCAAGCTCTTGAAACTGCATGTATGAAAAAGAAAAACAAACAAACAAGCATACTAGGTGTAGAGGGACATTCTGCATGTACCCAAACTAGTAGGCTTACGAGCTTTTGAATCTTCTGGAAAATCTTTTTCCCTTTAGCTCTCACTTCTCGCTTTGACATTCTACCACTTTCTTCATCTCTTTGCTCTGCCAGATCCCTCCTCTCTTCCTCTGAAAGATTCTTATAGAAAGTGCTGGCAACTTTATTATACTCTTGTAGTCCACCTTCTTTTAAGGCAGCTTTTGCATCTATAAAGGATTGACATGTTTGAACTAACTCAAATACACATGTACAATTTCTTCTTAGCCAGTCTTACCTTCAGTGGTGGCGAAGTTGTGCAAGAACTTCATCCATGGGGTAACCCGACACGGCTTCTTAGCTGGCAGTTCATTATCATCATCATCATCAGTTGCAATCATGTGCCTCTTTCGATAGTTCTCTTTTTTTATCCATCTCTGGTGTAAACAAAAATAAATCACATAAAACAGCTTTAACCAGTTAGGTTAGCTTAGTTAGGGGTCATGGTTACACACTAAGACTCTGCAGCAACTATGTCTTTCTTAGTTCCAATTATGCTACAGAGAGGAGTTTCTACTATGTAGTATATAAAAGAAGAGTTTCTGGTTGAAGGGTTCCTGGTTCCACAGTAGGCATACTAAGGAAGGGTTCCTGGTTCCACAGTAGGTATATACTAAGGAAGGGTTCCTGGTTCCATAGTAGGTATACTAAGAAAGGGTTCCTGGTTCCATAGTGGGTATACTAAGGAAGGGTTCCTGGTTCCACAGTAGGTATACTAAGAAAGGGTTCCTGGTTCCACTGTAGGTATACTAAGGAAGAGTTCCTGGTTCCACAGTAGGTATACTAAGGAAGAGTTCCTGGTTCCACAGTAGGTATACTAAGAAAGGGTTCCTGGTTCCACAGTAGGTATACTAAGGAAGGGTTCCTGGTTCCATAGTGGGTATACTAAGAAAAGGTTCCTGGTTCCACAGTAAGTATACTAAGGAAGGGTTCCTGGTTCCACAGTAAGTATACTAAGGAAGGGTTCCTGGTTCCATAGTGGGTATACTAAGGAAGGGTTCCTGGTTCCACAGTATTCATACTAAGGAAGGGTTCCTGGTTCCACAGTATTCATACTAAGGAAGGGTTCCTGGTTCCACAGTATTCATACTAAGGAAGGGTTCCTGGTTCCACAGTCCTCATACTAAGGAAGGGTTCCTGGTTCCATAGTGGGTATACTAAGAAAAGGTTCCAGGTTACTAACAGTATACTCACATACATGTTTATGAAATAAACCTATAACTAAAGTGTGAATAACAAGTATGCATGTCAAATCTGCACTAAACTTCCTTCCACACGAATTTTTGTGTATTGTAAGCAGTGTATACCACAAGGAGAAAAGTTGACTT
This sequence comes from Agelas oroides, assembly GCA_949130485.1. NCBI lineage: Eukaryota > Metazoa > Porifera > Demospongiae > Agelasida > Agelasidae > Agelas > Agelas oroides. The sequence goes on along the minus strand of OX422192.1, from coordinate 1,111,182 downwards.
GGCATGGCCCCTCTCACCTGTACACGTTTAAACTTTCACTCCTCCATGCATTGCAGGTTCAGAAGACAGATACATATTTTTATACAAGTTTGAACATTACAGGAGCCTTATAGCTACTAAGCCTACAAATTGCATACCTTCACTTGATCCTCCGTAAGACTTGTCTCAAGTGCAGCCTCGCTGATCACACTGCTATGATCTCGTCCTGTCCCTACCATCCCCTTCTGATGCAAAGCTCTTAGAAGGGCAACAGTAGAGGCAGGAAAAGCCCGCCCTCTTGCCTCTGATACGGCGGCGGTGTCTTCGTCACTGCTTGCATACATAGCCGTCAGATTTGCTGCCACGCGGACCTGGTAGGCCACGTGGCCACATAGAGGGTGACCCTACCATTACTTACGTTAATTAGTATGGAACCCTACACAGTAAGTATATTTGAGCAGTTCTGAACTCTTTATAGCATTCGTAGTTCAGAAAGTTCCTGAACCGGGTGCAGGGGTACGGTGCACAGTTGGAAAATTGTTGACGGTTAGCTATTAAAGGGTTAACTTAAAAAAAGTATCCATAGTGACCTTCGACCTCCGAATGTGATCACATGTACAGTGTTCAGCGTTGCACCCAGCTATGGGAATCACCTCTTGCGTTGTCGTTCTCCTGCTGACCGCTCTGCGGAACTCAGAGGTCGAATCAGCTCCTAGAGCGGCGCCTGATCCCCTTGACACACGAGTGGCTGTCGCTTCTAACTTCTTTCCTCCCTATACAGTGAAATATGCGGCTTTCTCCACCGACTTCCCGACGGGAAAGGTTCGAATGAGCACCTCGCAAAATGCTTACGACTGGGAGGATTGGTAAGTTTTGTGAAGCACTTTGTTGATGGTTTAAGCTTATATTGAATTTCCGAATCTTGGGTGTGTCATCAGACTCAGAAACTCATGGAAGTGATGGTCGTAAATTATGCAAACTGATGGAAGATGTGTCCTTGTTCTTTCACTTAGACCATATAAAATAACTTACTTGATTCTCATCCCTGCCCGTCCCAACTTTTACGGCCCGCCTCCAGTTTATTGTTATTATGTCATATTAATCACATGCTTTATTGGCAGATTGCAGATTGAGCCTAGCTAGCTAGCTATTAAAGCTAGCTGACCCTTGGCAAACACTGTCGTTCGAGTAGTATATTATTAAAAAGATGGTATTCATCATCGTCCAGATACGAAGTGGCGGCAAGGAAACGAATCGTGTACACTGTGTGATGTCTACACTATCAAATGAGTAAAAAATAAATAAAAAAAATGCCTCCTCCCTCCCCACTTTTTGAGAAATAGGTGGATGAGAATCAAGTAAATTATTCTATATGGCCTTAGGTTGTTTGTAGTCATTTGTTGAAAGAAACGCAGGAGCGTGTGAGCCGTCTATGACGTCCGTGCACGTGTTATTGAGGATGGACTCTGGGAATGTGATGTTATCATCATGTTGTGGAGATGGCTTTGGCCTAGTCTGGACCCCTGGCCTTCCCACCATCCCGTTTCTAACCCCTTCCCCCTCCATTATTGCATACTGTTAGCGACCAAAAACTGGCAGTGGGAAGGCCTGGGAACGAGGTACTCAGTAATGATTTTCACAACGGGTGACCGTCATGTGGCTCTCTCCTCCTCCCTTCTCAAGGTTAGCTTCTGCCCTAGATAAGAGACATGAGTGATGCTCAACGTTATTAATGAACTTTATTTAAAGCACACCTACAAAAGAAAAAACACCACAGGGTCCGATAAATGATCAATCACACAACTCAGAACAAGCTTGTAACTCCTGATGGCCCAAAGAGCAATGTGTATGGTTGATCAGAATATGAGTTGTTCTGTGGTCAGGCTATTGGGCGATCAGTTTACCCACCAACTTTTGGGGAGTACGTCTGATTGTCCTGAATTTTAGATATGACTTAGTACTCATTAGGAAGAGACTAAGTTGAAAATTTGAGCTGGGTAGCATGTTTAGTTTCTGAGATCTGCACACTCAAAATTTCAGTTTTCCCATACATTTTAATAGCTAGGACCCAATCTGGCCCCAATCTCCATCTAAATATACAGGAAAGTTTCAAACTTGAAGCCTGCATATCCAACGAATGAAACATGGTATAAAGCTGAAAATTGCAAGTCAGTCTGCAGTCATAGAGTACTAACTATGGTAGGTAGATCAAGATGCTGAGAGAAAATTTAATGGAGGGTGCGTGGTTTTGGAAAGCCCCTATTGGGCGAGCAGTTTATGCAAAAGCTCATTCGTACCATATAGCGGGAAACTTTCGAGGGAGAAAAATTTCCACGAATTTTGAGGTTTTGTAGGTATTTGTGAAAGTTTTCTCTGCGAAATTCTTATTTTCTGCCAATCCATGTTATACAACCAACTCATCTGAAGAATGGGAATGAGGTTTACACACAGAGTTTCAATATAATCCTGATGAAATAGTTAGACGCTAAGGCCGAGGGGTCTACACGATTTATTTCAATTTCCTTTGAGATACGCTCGTACTAAAACTAATTTGGAGCACAGAAACTCCTGTATAAATGTCTCTACATCGTATACACGTACATGTGCATGTGTGTCACATGACTATGCCCAACCTCCTCTGCACGGTCCTACACACAGTCTAATTTTATGCCCTCGCTCTCCAGGGTTGACCTTGGTACTGATGTCACAGTCACGTCCAACCCAGTGGTTGTCCATGACAACCGAACTGGTGCAATACTGGTGTTTGTTCAGGGCAGTGATGGTCAGGTACGCAGGCTATGTATGTATAGTGTTTAATACATTATCTGACTACTGTTGCCCTTAGTGTGTGTGCCGTGTCGTCTACATGTAATGTCATGTGATCTGCATGTTATGTCATGTGATCTGCATAGAAAGAGATCTGCCGCCACATTACAATACTATGCAGCTTATTCTCCTGATCTCATTCTCCATTCTCCATTCTCCGTTCTCCAATTCTTGCATCCTTCACTCTACCATTTGCCTGGTCTCGTCCCCAGACCCCACCCTCTCACGAGGAGAAATGGTCTGGTGAGCCAAGTCGAATTTCTTGGGCTAGCGCACATTTTTATGTTAAACCCGCTCAAAAAAGTACGGATACTTGAGTAGAGATAATTGCCGAGCGCAGTGGAGCGAGGCTTGGTAATCGTGACGTAGCGCCTCGGTGGTGACGTCACGCGGTGATACTTGGTAGCCGCGTTGCAGTCTCGGCCCCGGGAACATCAAATGTATGTCACGGTTTTGGCCCCCAGGGCCCCCCCGCAATTTTGGCACATGTGATCTTCACCTGTTATTATACTGGGCGTGAGTAAATACGTAAGCGATCGAGCAAGGTATTTTTAGCTTGACGTCCATCGCTCTTGACCTCGAGGCTAGATGGCGATAACAAGCGAACGAGTTCGTAGTGGACATCCAGTCAAGCTTCTATTGGTCGGTTAATGGTATTGAGCGATTTCCGCGTAGCAATCTAGCTCGACTTCCAGCGATCAGCAGTTTCTGGACTCTATTTGTGGGGATTTACGCTACCGAAAGAAAGTCATGCACTGGTGTTCCATGAAGGCCATTCAACTGCTGCTGTTCAAAGACTCTCGGGTATTGCAGTTGGAATCAATTTCTCGAACACGGCGCCTATATGAGAGACTTTTAGAAGAAAGAAGATTACATAAACTATTTGACAGTTTCATTCCTACATATCATTTACTGCATGTTTGTAGTCGCCAGGCTCTGCTTTGCGCGAGGCTTGCTGCATGTCATGTACTTGCTATCTCATTGGTCCTTACCACTTTTTGGGAATAAGCCCAAGAAATTCGACTTGGTTCACCAGACCATTTCTCACCGGGAGGCATGCATGGGCTGGACCCAAGATTATCATTTGCCACTCTCTCAGTCTTCATTTTCCATTCTAAAGTGTCCCATTCCCCATTCTCCAATTTTTCATCTTCCCATTCCAGGTATACATGTACAGTGAGACTGAAGCCAATGACTACACTGAGATCAAACTGAGTACTTCCATTCCCACCACGCTACAACCCTCCTCGTTCAGCCTGGACCCGATACAAGCCATCGTGCTCTCCCGAAACACCCACCTCTTTGTCAGATCACAATCAAACATTTCACGACTCTATTGGAGCTGGAATGATGGTTCTAATTGGTCAGATTGGGTTGCTATCGGCGATAACAGTGACTATCTTGCGTATGATCCATGTGTTGCCATCAATTCTCTTGTGGAACGTCTGGAGGTGTATAGTGTATTTGAGAGTGGCTACCTCATGCATACCTGGCAGAATAGTCAAACTAGCTTCACCGGTGGCTGGCACAGGCTGGGCGGATTGTTTTCACCTAAGTTCAACTCAGCTCCCGTCGTCCACCAGATGGGGGAAAGCTTCTTCAATGGAATGCTTGCGGTGTTTGCACGAGGGGAGGACGGTGTGATGCGTCGCATCCAGCAGACCACGTGCGATAAGGTGAAGAACCCATGGGGCCCATGTACATGGGAGCTCTTCTTCCACAAGCTGGGCAGCACTCCTCCCTCGGATAAGTCAAGCAGAAACCCGTTTATTGCCAGCAGGAATATTCACCTGGGGATAGAGGCAAGTTTGTGATACCTAAATCTTACACGTATGTCATACCCATGTTGCTTATATCATAGATGGATGTAGTTGTAATTGTTGGGAGGGATGTATAGCCTGTTGCCTAGGCAACACCACTGTAAGAGGGAAATGAACAACATTCTTGTATGTTGCCTAGTAACAAGTCATATTCATCAGATAGAAATTCAGGCTGAAATGGTTACTTGTTGAGTATTAGAACTAACAACGTTACGAACTTCCACTGGTGTTTGACCAATGAAATCACAGGTGTTCACGGTGGGGGCTTCCGACAAGCACCTCTACCATATATGGCAGTTGGAGAGGGGCAGTTCGTGGAGTGACTGGGACGATATTGGGACTCTCTCGCCTTCCTCCGGGTTTGCCTCCCAGCCAGCCATCATCCTGGATGAACACAGCTGGTGGCAGGCTTTTGCTGTGAGCCTTGTGTGTGTGTGTGTGTGTGTGTGTGTGTGTGTGTGTGTGTGTGCACAGTATGGAGTATGCATAGCTGTTGATCCATTCATAATGTCAATCTCGGTTCCTATGTTATACAACAAAGGGAAGCCATAACTTTTATGTTACTCACCCTTCTCCTCCTTCCTTCTTTCCTTTCTCCCTCCACGTCCTCTCCCTCCCATCTCACTTCACCTCCCTCTTCCTTTCTGCTTCTTCCCTCCTCCTCCTTTCTCCCTCTCCATTGCCTTCATCTCTCTCTTCCTTTCTTGCCCTCCCCATTGCCTTCCTCTCTCTTCCTTCCTCCTTTCCCTCTCTCCTCCTCTCCCTCTTTCCCTCCCCCTTCACAGCTCAACTCCAGTGGTCTGGTCTCCCACTACCTCCAGAACCCTCTCAAGTTTGTCCTCTCCACTGACAGTGCTCAGTTCAACCATAATGTCACTGTCTCCTGGGCCATCCCCATAGACGAAGCAACAAGCAAGGACTGGATTGGTCAGTTACTTAGTGTGTCACATTGTCACATTTTGTACATAGTAGCATGACATCACATGACATCCATGTTGTCACATGACATCACATGACACCACACGACATCACATGACATCACAAGACGTCACATGACATCCATGTTATCACATGACATCACATGACACCACACGACATCACATGACATCACAAGACGTCACATGACATCCATGTTGTCACATGACATCACATGACACCACACGACATCACATGACATCACAAGACGTCACATGACATCCATGTTATCACATGACATTCATCTGTGGTGATAAAGGAAAGAGCTCGTGTTAAGCTATTTAATTTTTACAGTGTTCAGGATGTTGGACGGGTAGGGTGGGAGGGGGACATGGTGCCATAATGTCACGGTCCTGGGTACATTACTTTGACCACAACCCTGACCCTCTTCCTCCCAACATTCATTCACACTACATGTACTACTGATACAAAAGTGGCGCCAACATTCTAGCTCACGCCTGTACCCACCCATTACTCCCCCCTCCCTCCCATTCCCAATCTTGTCCATCCACAGGTGTGTACCCCTCTGGTGCTGCCTCACATGGCTATGTAAACTATGCCTACGTCGGTGGCTCCCAGAACCCACGTGGAGACCCAGTGCCGCATGGGGCCCTCAACTTCACCATGGTGCTGCCAGATGGGGAGTACCAGTTCAAATACATGTGAGCAGCACACACACACACACACACACACGCACACACACACACACACACACACAAGAATGGGTCTGCCCTGGTGTTTTCTTCTTTTCCCAGCTTGAGTCTTACGCCCTCCTATAAGTTCTAAAATAAGATGTACAGTGGAACCTCGCTTATCCAAACCTCAAATATGATCTCTGTGCATTCTTATTTAGCGCCCACGGTGCGCATGGAGCAAAGTAGCTATACTACCCCTGTAGATTGTTTGAAGGGAGGAGTAACCACGCAAAGATGCTGGAATTTCGACCGTCTGAAGCCTGAAGAGGCCAGAATACGACGATTGTTTGCACCAACAATGGATAACATAACAGGAAAACAAACGGCAGTGCTAATAGTGACACATTATATGCTAGCTAGACCTATAGCTGGCATATAATGTGTCACTATTAACACTGTGTTCACATATCCAGCTATTTCACTTATATGGCATTGATCTGGTCCCATTGTAGCTGGATAAGCGAGGGTCCACTGTATTAAGAACCCTAGGGCCCTGATCCTGCCCTCAGGCCGGCTAGGAAGGTGTGCTTCACACACATTTTGCTCTGAATGTTTTATCCCCAGGAAAAGTCCTTCTTGAAACCCTGACACTCACTCTCGATTTCCTCTCTTTCCACCTCCCTTCTATCCCCACACTCTCTACTTCCATCCTCAGGGTGAACAAGGAGTATGACAGTGTCCTCCAGGCCTCTCTGACCACCCACGGAGCTACAAGTGACCCAGAGTGGGTGCAGGTGTACCGAGGCATTGCTCGGGGGCTTGGTAGCATCAATGCTAACGTCACTCTGTGTGTGGAGGATGGAAACAGAACTGTTGAGACATTCAGAGCTGCTTTTGAGTCGTTTAAGATTCTCAAGATATTTGATGGTAGGCAGTAGCTTCTCTCTCGGTGTACAATGACTTTGTTTGTTCTTTGTTGTCTTGTACACACCACCCATATCATAAACACCACACACACATCCATTAGTCTTGTTCTCATTCTCTACCTACAGTTTTTGATCACTAAAGCGTGTATAAGACCTCGCGGTTCAATCCTCCATAACCCGTCTACACGCATGTACGTACACACGTGCACCTTCACACATGCACACCCCCACCCCCCCACACACACATATACCCACCAGGACTACACTTGCTAGCCGAGGGGTTAGAGGACTTCCGAGATGCTCTCATCCAGTGCAACGAGACAGTCATCATCAAGGACCTCACCAAGTTCATAGAGGACCTCATTGCCTGCACTGCAGGTCAGTTGCCATGACTACCAGTCTTGTAGCAACAGTGGCTGTTACTGCATTTTCCCTTCTCCTTTCCTCCCTCCTCCCTCCTCTCTCTGTCTCCTTCCTCCTCCTCTCCCTCCTTCTCTCTGCTTCCTCTTCCTCTCTCCCTCACTCTTTCTCTCCTACCCTCCTTCCTTTCCTTCCCCCTTTTCTCTTCTTGCCTCCCCTTCCTTCCCTCCCCTTTCTCTTCCTCCTCCCCCACCCTCCTTTCCCTTCCTCCCTCTTCCTCTTCCTTCCATCTCAGATGAGTGCACCCAGTTTCTCATTGACATAGGAGTCGAGTTGATCATTCTCTACGAACACATTTACGAGATCTATGGAGACATCCAGGGAGCAAGAAACAGCTTTGATATTAATGCTTATGAACAAGGTCAGCTGGGTTAGGGTTAGGGTTAGTCACATGCCCAGCCAGACATACCCACAGAGAATCCATCTGCCTAACACGGTCATATCTCCTGTTAGCATTCACTTGGGTTCTGTGTTCTTAGTCTCCTCCCCAGACCCCACCCTCTCACGAGGAGAAACAGTCTGGTGAACCATAATAATTACCGATCTCATAATCTCATTGGTCCTTACCAATATTTGAGAATAAGCCCAAGAAATTCAACTTCATTCACCAGACTGTTTCTCGCCAGAAGGCATGTGCGGGCTGGGCATGAGACTTATTAAGTTGGGTTGCAGAATAATTAGACATACAGTGATTTCTGTTGGCAGGGACAAGTTCGTACCTAAACATTTGACGAGTATTAGTAGCATTGAATGCTGCCAGATGGATTTTCCGTAGTTATGCTCAGTGACTAACTTACACCAGGAACACATAGAAACAGTACTTGGTTGTGTGTATTTGGAAGAGGTGAGTAATAATTGAACTGATCTGTCACGAAGTAAATGGGCCCCCGAAGTAGGTGGTCCCAGGGATAGTCTACTTCAGAGTAAATGGTCCCCCTCTGAAGTGCATGTAAATTATCCCCCTTCTTGCAATCATTGACCTGTGTGTCCAACATGGCTTTTGTCTCAATGTTCCAACAAGTGAAGAGTGTTCTAAAATACATTTATGTGTGCAAATTGTGCTACAGATGCTGCGTCATTCATGCCTCGACTTCCCGCAACCAGATAGGTTCAATGATAGGACTGAACAGGAGTGAAATCTTTAGCATTAAAGTTGTACATCATTTTAAACTGAGATGGTGAATACTCTACTTGAAATATCTAGTTTGAGGGGGTTGAGTGGGGGGGAGGGGGGGGGAGGGGGGGGCATTTGTTTCAAGGGGGGATCTGTTACTCTGGAGCAAGTGATCCCTGGGAAAACATCTACTCGGAATATATTGCCTGGGGGACCACCTACTTCAGGGGCCATTTACTTCATGACATCACAAGTTAGTTTAATGTCTTGCATTGCATGTCAAACATTTCACTTTCAATAGAGCATTATTACATTCCACTTTATTTTTCTACAGGTGGAATTTGTATTGGTCGTGTCACCAATGCTTGCCTTACTCTTCCATGAGGAGGTGCCAAAGTGTTGTTGTTACCATGACAACCATACACTATTATTGACTTGCATACCTGATCACATGAATTTCATACATGAATTGAACATATTAACTAAACCAAACTTCTTATTACAATAATTTATAAATTGTAGCTTCACAGTAAAGCACTGTGCTGAGCTTCTGTGCTTTGGGTAGGTCAAGGTTATCTAGACGACGACAATATTGCTCTTGCACTTGAAGTTGGCGTGAAGCTGCTAGCTAGTGTTTATTCAGCCCCGCCCCCAAGTTTAGCGCGCATCTCAGGCCGGCTCAAGATAATTTGTAGCAGACTATCAAGGCTGCCAGACAGTACTGGTAACGTGTTGCGATCTCAATCTACAACTGGAAGCAATTGCGATCTCGCGAGCACATGCAAGCTGAGTGAGGCCAGGGAACGAGGCTCGGCAAATTGTCAGTTCTGTACGGTCTCTCAATCATCCATCGCCGTCACCAGCCCATCTGTATACGCGCTACACAAGACTACTGCCTGTCCAAAACAACTCTCCTCCACTTAAATCTGTGCAGGAGTACTGCATGATCATTGCGTTATACTCCGGTAAGTGCATCTCCTCAGCTCCCCAACCCCACCCCACCTCCTCAACCATCAGCACCACCATGACAAACACCATGTGTGTGTCGCTGACAAGACCTACAAGGAAAAGGGTGGGGTCTGGGCACGAGACTACTGGAACCTTGGTATCCAAAAACCGCTGTATAAGATCTTGTATAGCTACCCTCCACTAATCATTCCACTACTAGCTTAAAATCATGTACACTCTGTGCTGAAATCTGAGTCTGTTGAAACGTTGAAATCTCTTACACACCACATCAGGCTATTTTGTATGTGCATATACTGGCTGCATGTATGGTTCCTTGATTCCTGTGTCTTGTTTCTCCTCAGACTAACAGAGAAGAGATGGCCTCTGACAAGGTATCAATTGACCTATCAGAATATCGGCATAATAGTGAGATTGCACTGAAAAGTATCCAACAGCACATGCAGCAATTGGAAACTTGTACTGAAATTGAAGAAGTTAAACTTCTGAGTCCAACTGCCTTTTATCTGCCAGGGGATGAAAAGCAGGACCTCGACACTTTTGAAAGATTCTACCCTTGTTGGTCCGGAATTACCTCTCCTCTACAGATGAAGGTCGATGCTCTCAAAGCTGTATTCCCTGAAGGACAACAGCACACTATTCAAAGGGTTGACTTGCTATTTCCAAGTGAAATGGGGATATCTGCCAAAAGCCCATCTAAAGTTGAACGGTCACTGGCTTGGCTCACTGTTAACAACCTTTACTTGTACATGTACATGTACTCCCCTTTCCTTGAAAAAGTATATGTACAAAAAGACAAGGTGGATACACTGCTGCACACTCTTCACAACCTAGGTGTTGATGTCCAGCATGTAGTAATTGTGTGTGTTTATCATCCTGGCTCGTATCCACTTGAAGCTAAAGATATACATATACCAGAGGGAGTAAAAGTCGAGCACAAAACACATAACCTGTTGGAAGATGATCATGTATCGTATGTCACAGCAACATCTAGACAACACAACTACCTTAAACATATAACAACTGCCCCACCCTCAATACGTTCTAGACCAGAGCTAATCAATTATCTATTTATGCAGCAGTTGAAGTTAAACCGAATTCACAAAGAGAAGTCAAAAGGGGGAGGGGTGGCTATTGCTGTGTTAGCTTCAGGCTATGACTATAATACTAGTTCCAAATGGAATATTGTGGACAGGTACAATTCCAATAGCCAATATTCTCCAGTTCATGAATTGTGTGGTGGTGTTGGTTCCATCCTCATAGATATCCTATCTCAAATTGCTCCAGAATCTAAACTAATAGCGTGCAGGACCTCTTTTGACCGCTTACGGCATCTTTTCCCAAATGGCACAACCTCCAGATCCCTCAACTGGCTAAGAGGTAAGTGGAAGGCTCGAGAATGGGGTAAGGATGTGCATAGTCTGGTTGTGCTTATCCCCTATGGTGGCCATTATAGGGAAGACGAGATGAGAGCCATCAATGCTGCCATTGACGATGGTATCATAGTAGTCTGTGCAGCTGGTAGCATCATTCCCCAAAGTCATGGTGACCATGTTTCTGGCATTGCTTTCCCTGCATCAATGGGTAATGTCCTCTGCGTTGGTGGTATGGATGATCAGAACGAACCAACTTTTGATTCTCCTTCGGGCAGAGAAATTGACTGTGTAGCAGTAGGTAGCCATGCTTCAATGTACTGTCAGAATGTTGTTGCTGGTACCGGCATATCTGCTGCAATACTCAGTGGCATGGTTGCTCTCATCATGAGTTACATCAAATCCTCATTGGGTGACATGCCTGGAGGATGTCCAGAATACAACCATGTTTCAATCATACGTGAGGTTCTACAGCAAACCACCACTTCCACCAAACATCACCCCCACTCAGGCTACGGGTTACTAACAAACCACATATTCTCATTCTCACAATGCCAGCTTAAGAAGTTGCTAAATTCCATTACACAAGAGAGAAGTTTCCGAACTATCCCAGATTCAGCCAGTGAAATGACTGAACAGTGCAAATTCAACTCAGACATTCTCTCAAACCATGCACTGAACAGGGAGCTACAGCTGCCCATTTCACTGAATGGTGGAGGCATTAGGGTGGCTGTGATTGATGATGACTTTCCAGAAATTCTGAAAGCAAGTTACAAAGCAAAACATCTAGAAACTGAAATGCATTCTTGGGACGATTTTACCCCCTCAATGAGCGAAAAGGCCGAATTACTGCTGGAGACATCAGAGTCATTGAAGAAACTTGTCAGTGACCTGAGAGCAAAGGTCCATTTCGTGGCTGAAGAAGTCCACACGCTTGAAAAGAAGGTAGACTCCATTGAGAGCGAGATAAATTTGATAAGCGATGAAATATGCTTTAAGTACACACCGATAAAAGATTCTCATGGTCTGCAGTGTGCCCTTGTAGTGGCAAACATAGTTCCTGAAGCTGAACTATTGCTGGTCAATATTCCTCGGGATTCAGCTTCTCAAGGTCTAGCCACAATGATAGAAAACCTAGTGGAACGACCAAAAAGACCAGATGTAATTGTGTGTTCTCTAGGGTTCGACCAGTTGAACCTGAGGCTTTCTCAAGCCATCAGCAAAGCAATAAATGCAGGCATCATTCCTGTCTTCTCGGCTGGAAATATCGGTCAAACAGGCAGCAATACCATCAGTTACCCCAGCAGACTTGGAAATGTCCTCTGTATTGGAGCTCATACCTGGCATGGTACCTCCCACAGTTTCAGTTCTGTCGGTCGTGAAATCGTCTTCCTAGCTCCAGGAGAGTTCATGGTCTTGGACAAGTACCCTGTCTCGGGCACATCTTTTTCTGCCCCAGCAGTAGCTGCCTTCATCGCCCTCATTCTTCAGTATGTCGACCAGGTGGTCAGTGGTGAATGGACACTAAGGCCAATAGATGCTAGATACAAATCAATCAATGCTTGGTCTGAGGAGCCACCTGGCAGTGACAAGTGGGGGTGGCATAATGTCCCTCTCAACAAAGCTTGTCGCAATGTCTACGTCATGCGAGAACTCCTCCGACAAATGAGTGTCCATCGCACAGAGCACTCTGACTCAGCTGGCTACGGAAATCTTGATATCAGACGATTACTGAAAGACCTCGAACCTGAGGACATTCATAGCATTGTCCAAAACTTCCACAAGCACTCAAAATAACGTCACAAAATACTTGTTCTTGAACATATTCTAGGCAAACTAACCCGTAAGTCTCCAGGTTGTATGCAGTGCATTTATTCCCTCTACACTGATGTACTGTGCTTTATTATAAGTTGCATGCACCCTCCTATTGACTGTATGTGTAAACGGTGCACAATTTTAGTGTTAATAATTGTAAGATGCAACTCTCTTCCAACTATATACGTAAATACGAGGACCTATACTTGGCACATTAATCTGCCTGAACCAGGGGCGGCGGAGCAGGGGGGGCAGGGGGGGCGAATGCCCCCCCAAAGTACAGATTGGGGGGGCCTTGCCCCCCCAATCCGAAGATGGCTACTGCTACTTGATGTGTAATAATATACAACAGTTACTATCAAAATGCCAGTGTCAACGATGCGTCGTTTACTTACCGTACGGTATCCAGCACAAACCATCGTCGTAGTTAGTCTCGCGTAGCCGCGAGGTCGTAGTAGGTTTTCCTGTGGGTGTGACTGGATAAGTTTATTTACTTTTAACTAGGAGTACGCATGCGCATGATGCCTCGCGCCGCTCCAAGCGCCATGCGCGGATGGGGCGCGCGGCGCAGGTGTCAGGCGTTGCTCGTTTAGTATAGTGGGAGTCCAAAGAACAGTACAAAACAACGGTAACGTGAAGAGTGAGCCTAAATACCTGACTTGTGAAGAATCTCCAGTACGTGCTTTCTACTTTTGGACTCTTTCTTGTTCTTTTGTCGCTCTCTTGGCTTTCTACGGTGGGCTGACTTCTTTGCTTTTTTGTTTTTTGGAGTCAGCACTCGTTTATGCACTTCGTTCCGCAATACGTACGTTGCGAAGGGCCAGTCGCGCTGTTCTCCCCGTCCTCCGTCGGCAAGAAATGTCGTCCTGGCTTCGTCATGTAATGTTACGTCTGGCCAGGGCGTGAGCGCAAATTGACATTCCTAAGCGATACCGCAAATTGACATTCCTAAGCGTGACCGACACGTACATACGTACGTACATACGTACGTACGTACGCACGTACATTGCGAGAATAGATCCCTCATTAGGGTTGGGCGGATTATGCTGGCATAATTTTGGGAATAATAGGTACCAGAAAGCATTGAGCATTATGCGGGAATAATAGGTACATTTTGAGCATAATGTGTCTGTGGTAGACTGGTAGTCTCGTCCTCAGACCGTATCCCAGTCCCAGACCGTGAAGTATCTCGTCCCATGCCCTGTTGGTAAGCGGCGAAGTGAGGGAGCAATGATCAGCAATCGCAGAGTCTGGTGATCTGAACGATGTTAGCGTGGCCACACCCACTCTTGCGGAACGGGGTGTGGGCACGCGAGACTATATACAATGGTCCCATCCTGTTTCTTTATTCGAACATACAAGTTTGCTCGTTCCAGAAATAATGGGCATAGTTTGAGCATAATAGGCAAATTTTGGGCATAATTTTAGGCATAATTGGTACAATTTTGAGCATATTGGAATAGCATAATGGGTAAAAAATGGAGCATAATCCGCCCAACCCTATCCCTCATTCAGAGCCTCGCGCTAATGCGCTCGGCAATTAGACAAACACGTGCACAGCCACTACACTGCCCCACCTTCAAGCTGTTAGGCGTGGTGATCACTGAACTAGTTTCAGAGTGTAGTACAAAGTAGAAACTGTTTTTGTCCAGGTCGTCAATTCGTCTATAAGATGCCCACCTCATCAGGCCCGCCACGTACGGTCGACTATAGTGACTGAAACGCCTCGTGACGACTGACGTGTATCGTGGCGAACGGAGGTATTACTCTCGCCATGTACTCTAGTCGGACTAGTGGCATTTGGGTACAAATATGGCCTCAGAAGCGATCTCAGAGCACCTAATTTTAAAAAAAAATTTTTCTGGGGGGGGGGGGGGCATGCCCCCAGACCCCCCTAGCGTGTGCGTGCTTACGCACGCACCATCCTCGCTGCCCCCCCAATCTCAAGTACCTTCCGCCGCCCCTGTGAACTATCTACCAGCAGTCTCTCACTACTTCTTAAGATTGTTTGCAAGTCTTTATAATACTCATTACCTTGACCCACACATCATCCTAAGTCATACATGCATCACCAGTCATTCGTGCAATTTACTCCTTTGTGCCCCCACTCTATTAATTTCTGCTTTACATCCACTATTATATATATATATTTGCTTTTTATATCTACACATTAATTTGTATACTACAAATGTATCATCTCCTTCCCTTGCAACTTTTAAACATTCACTTAAACAATATTATATGCACTAAGTAACTTTATTATCTTATACCTAGGGTACAACTAAGCTATTTTGTACCCATTGCTTACGCAAAAATTTTATAAAAAAATAAAAAAAATAATTAAAAAATGTATCATAACTTGATATCATGAGATCTGCTGATTTGTTATTGTAACTGGAATTATAGCTCGTCCCTTGTTGTTTTTTTTTCCCTTGCTTTTTGCATAAATTTTTAATTAAAAAAAATGCAGTCTTTACATGTCATTGGGGTGGTTACAGCTTGTCATGCATCCTGTCTTGGAAGAGGGAGATGAGAAAGTTCTTTGTTCTATACAATCATCACTGTGTACACTTTACTGACTGGAAGTTCCAGTCAGTAAAGTGTAGCTACACAGTGATAGAATGATCAGTGGGAAAACTATAGCTGGACCAGTTTTGCAGAAACAAGACTGGCAAGGTTAAATGAGGCAGGTGCTGACAGATACATAGCTAGACAGAAGGATGATATGACCCAAGCATGCATGCATTGAGCCTTGTCGCATATCAAGCTGCTGTATAGCAAATTCTATCAACACAAGGTGTTGGTCCATCGATCAGGCTTATGCAATTGACCAAGTCTCATGCCCAAGTAGGGCTGGGCTGTGAGTGTGAGACCCTGGTCTTCAGGTGGTTGGTTATCCGTGGTCACTACGCAGGGACAGTACTAGTCTCAGACTCCGACTCGCAGCCAGACCCAACCAATTGCAACCACAGCGTAGATCGCTTTCAGTCCGCATTGGGGTTGCCGGGTTGCAATTGGGTCTGACTTGTGAGAGTACGAAGATCTACAGATTTTTGATCTCTTGGCACGCTGCCCGCGCCCTTGGCCCTGTGCGAATTAATGACGAAGCATTTTTAAATTATATCCGCCTGCTCGAATGGCGATGCAACGTCTGGTAGACGAAGTAGACCCCGACTTCAATATCCACACCAGCTACCACAACGACTTCTTTCTGCTGAGAACGAAGGTGCTGGTAAACGGAGAGAATACGAAGATCGAGTTGGTCAAGGGAGACAGCAATGGGGAACCCGTCATGAAATTCTACCACGATGGTAACACCATCAGCACAAAGCTTTGGTCGATTGCAAATGCTCTTTCACCGATCCTGCATCAGTATGGAGTCTACCATGTGGATACATACTACTATGAGCAGTTCCCACTCTGGCGTGTTATCTTCAGTTCTGAGTCGTGTTTAAGGTTATTTCTCCTTAAGATTCCTGGGGTACGATCTTCCATGGAGTCAGAAATCCTGTCGCTATTTTTAGAATTCATGAAGACGAAACAAATGGAATCACTTCAGTACTTCACTGTTGAAGTCCAACCTGAACTGTTCCTGGTTTCTCCCAATCTGCTAAAGATGAACGGAGCCGAACTCCACCTGCTGACCACAGAGAACTGCTCAACCTTTGTGACACGCTGGAAGAACAGCAAGCTGTTTGATTTTGGGTCACTGTACCAGGAGCAAGGTAGGTACGTGTGTCAACTATCACCTGTCATGCACCGTTAGCAGAATTGCATCTGACTGATCAACTGAAATTCAACCACACATTTCATCACCCTCACATGCACACACTAATGTGCTAGTCTCACAAGCCACACCCTTCGCAGAGAGTGGAAGGTAGCCTCGTTCCCAGGCCACTCCCAGATTTTATCTCGCAGCTGTGGAGTTTTCTCCACAGCTGCGAGATAAAATCTGGGAGTGGCCTGGGAACGAGGCTAAGTGGAAGGATCTGGTCACACTGCAGCTGACAAGTAGGAATGCTATTATTGAAGAGTGTGGTTAGATAATAAGATTTTGAGATCAATGAAACAGTGTGACATAATTCAGGCTATTCCGCATGCATGCATGACAATGGATGCAATCTACGAAGAGTGTGGATCTCATTGGTCACAGCAACTTTCTACCATGGTGACAACTCGATGGTTGCAGCATGACCAGACTTTTCCTCTCTCTGTGATGGGTGTGGCTTGTGAGACTATGTGCAACCATGCATGTCTCCTATACACACAGGTTCCTCCAATGCCATCAGTTTCACCCCTAGCCTAGTCTATCAAGCCAGACCCTCTCTCACCCTCCAGAAAACCCTAACCCTCTCTCACTTTTCGGGAGTGTGAGAGATGGTTTAGCTTGATAGACTACCCCTAGCCCTACAAAACAGACCTCCATTTCAACCCCAGAACCTACCCCCACTGGCTTCATGAAGCTAACCTCTTATCAGGAGTGGAAGAAGGAGGAAGAGGGACAAAGAAAGTTCCTGAGGAGAGACTGGACAGCTGCAGGTGTGTGTGTTTTGTGTGTGTGTGTGTGTGTGTGTGTGTGTGTGTGTGTTTGTGTGTGTGTGCGTGCATACATGTGTACATATTGTTGGTTCAGTTTGTTTATTTGAAAACCCTGTTTCCTATGGTTCAAGTTCCATTTAAGGTGGCAGTCCTTTTATGTGGGCAGATTTTCCTAGATCAACACTACATCCAGGGTTATTCCTAGTGTTAGGATTAGGTAGCCTCGTTCCCAGGCCACTCCCAGATTTTATCTCGCAGCTGTGGAGAAAACTCTCGAGTTTTCTTCACAGCTGTGAGATAAAATCTGGGAGTGGCCTGGGGATGACAGCTTATGTGCAAGGTTTATTAACTATAGCTACACCCCAAGATGCAGGACATTATGTGATATAACTAATATGCCGATAAACATACACAGGCTGGAAAAAGCAGTGAACAGCCAATCTTAGTGCTATTGGTACAATGAACATTCAAGCGTAGGAAAGTAGTGCTATAGGTGGCAAAACCCTTGCATGGCCAGTATACTTTGTACTGCACTGTTAACTAGTGGACAAGGCTTCTGTCTATGAAGTGTTAGTTAAGGTAAGCCTGTAAATGCATACCAAAAGTACAGTATCATAGCCTGGCAAAGAGTGAACTTCTGCAGTGACATAGAGCACTAAACTCTAGGTTCTGTGAGCATCTTGGGATATGGTTTAAACTTGTAAACACATCGAGGAAAATTCTTTGGGCACAAACTGTCCTGTTGCTTGCTAAAAGTAGCAGTCATTGATTCCTGCAGCCACACCTCCACAAATTACCTCCCAACCAACAACCCTGGAGGAAATTACTACAGGGAAGCCTGTTACATTCTCAATCAAAGCCACTGGAACAGAACCACTGAATTACCAGTGGCAGTCTTGGAAGCCTGAAGGAGAGGAGGATGAGAGTGAGGCCTGGCAGGACCTCACCTGCGATGGTGTCAAGTTTCAAGAGGTGAAAGCTGGACTGAAACTCACTGCAGTCCAGGCGTGTGATGCAGGCTACTATCGGTGTGTGGTCTCCAACTCTGCTGGAAGTGAAACTTCACAGTGTACAAACCTTGTTGTTGGTAAGTTCAAGTAATTACATTCAAAGAAGTGATTAGTATATTTGTAAGCATAAGAAACAAACTAATGTTCTTATGTAGTTGCTGAGCTACGTGACCTTGTGAATGAATTGACAGAGGTGAACAACTGGATACCCTTGGGTCTCAGCCTGGGACTTAAAATATCAACACTGGAGGCCATCGAGAGGGAGCGTATTACTATTGGGGAACGTCGAACCCAGATGCTTATTGCTTGGCAGAAGCAAGAGATTATCACATGGTCGGCTGTAATCCAGGCATTGGTTGGAATGGGAATGAGATCACTGGCTTCCCAACTAGCAAAGAAACATGGTTAGCACCATGCTGATGGAAGTCAACTCTGTTATTATTTATCATACCTTTCATTCTTCAGGAATCACTGTGCCCAAGCCATCTAAGGACGAGGCTTTGGAGCAACTACAGAACCTTCCCCAGCATGAAGAGGTAAGATGGTATAATAACGATTAACATTATCATGTAATATTGCACATCTTTAATAAAGTCCACCAGATCCAAGCTACTTGCTGAAGTTCAGAACATAATCGAGGACATTAACAAGATGGATGACCAGTTAAAGGATTCCAGCCAGAGGCTACATGATTCACAAAAGTCTAAACAGAATGTTGATGACAGCATAAACCAGCTACTCGATAACTTTTCCGAGCTCCATGAAAAAATCCGGAATATTGCCCATGAAAGAAACAGCATCAAGAAGGAGCTCGAATCAAAGCAACGTGAGTGTCAGTTGTTGATTGAAATGCGTAGCATGATTGTGGAAAAAGATAGACAACTACAGCAGAAAGATTCAGCTTACAACAGGTCACTAGAAGAGAAACATCGGAAAGATTTGGAGTTGTTGGAAGAGAAAATCACGAAGAAACAAGAAAAGATTGAGGAATTGGAAAGGAAGCTACAGAAGAAGAAGTCTGAGCTTCAATCTGCACAGCAAAAAGTCAGAACACAACAAGCAGAGCTGTCCCAACTTCGAGCACAGCTGAAGAGGAAACACGATGACATGAAAGACTTGCAGAGTGAGAATAAAAAGCTGGCCAGTTCCTGCAACTCTGCAAGGGAGCAAGTCAGTGATCTTGTCCAACTCACAGTTACTCTTTCATCTGATAAAGGGAAAATGGAGGTGAATGTAACTGATTTAATTGGTCTAAGACTTGCAGTTTATAGGCTTTTATGTATTACTCACATTTCATGTTGATTCCTATAGCAACAACTGGCTGATACAAAGGAAGTGTCAGACCTCAAATCACAACAAATCGAAGCCTGCAATGCAAACATCAGTCGCCTCAGTAAAGAGGTTGAAGCTCTATCATGTTCTCTCCAGGAGAAACAAGCCACAGTATCACAGCTCGAGAGAAAACTACAGTCACACCAGCAGGCAGCTATTGCTCCTGAACAGCTGTTGGAGTTACTCAAACTGGCACCTCAAACGGCTG
Source organism: Agelas oroides (assembly GCA_949130485.1). NCBI lineage: Eukaryota > Metazoa > Porifera > Demospongiae > Agelasida > Agelasidae > Agelas > Agelas oroides. Next base: position 1,091,244 of record OX422192.1, on the reverse strand, counting down.
AACTAGAGCGCAGGTTGCAGGAGGCAGAGTACCAGAAGCAGCAAGCAGAGTTGGAGAGGGAGATGGCTATTAAAGAGATGGAGGCCCAGAAGAAATTTCAAATGCACCTTCATTCACAACTTGGAACATGTAAGTTGTGAACAAGATGGTTGTGACATGCATTCATGCTCAACTGTATGTGGTTGTTAATAATGACTGCCTGTCTTGGATATATGAAGTACATATTATTCTGTTTCTGCTTATATTACTCTTCCCATTAGGGTTGAAGGGATCCATTCCAAATGCACCTGCAGATGTTACCAATGGAGTAACCGATAGTGGTAGTGACAAATCTAAGGTGAGTTTATATATATGGGACTATAAAATTACTGGGATCACATGTAAGCAATTTTATTTTTTAATCCTAGCAGCTGTTGACTTGCTGTTATAAAATAGATGGCTTACTGTTCTATTATATACACTTATGTGGTTAAGTTGCAGACAGGTGAAGAGACAGTGTAGGGTTATGAGTGGCTTTTTGAAGCAGACTAGATTAATGAAGGCGGTATTGTATACAAATTGTAAGGGCCAAAATGCCCACTACTAGAATACAGAAATGCATTAATTATACACCCAAGCAGTAAAGTTTGCAAATGTACACTCCATTGTTTACAGTTACAAGTTAAGGAGCAGTACATTTGTAGAGAGCCTTGACAGTCTGTAAGGATATCAGGCTATCTAGGGCTGGCACGTACTGACACACAATACTCGATTAAAAGCCATATACAAGTAACTAGGGGAATGTAGAACATTGTGGGGTGAGTGTGAGCAAGCCAGCATGCAGCTACTCTGTTGCAGTTATAGGCTGAGTCAGAATACAGTCTGGCATGCATAGTCCTTCAAGACTTGAGGCATCTTTGAAAATAGTAAAGGGAAGTCACCACGCATCAGCTATGGAGCAAAATCTCTGCCACCTACTGCGTTTGGTAAACTGCATGAGCCTTTCTACACCACTGTTAGCCCTTGTACACTTACTGAGTAGATGCTACCTCCAGCTGCCTATCCTGAATGTTGTCGCCAAAACACAACTGCTATCTCTTGTGCAGTAGGTGCGTAGGCTCTGGCTGTCATTTCTGGATATGCAGTCGTCATTTAAGCTCATCCTGCCCGAGCATCAAAAAGTTGTACGAAAATCTTACTTACACTCCGCATGCAGCCCGCGGCTACTGCATTAAATTACAGCGTAAAGAATATACGGAACGACGTACAACAGAAAATATGAAAAACTGCAATAGAACACACTTGTGTGGGGCTCGCTCACACTCGCCCCAATTTTCTCAAACATGCAAACCTTATGTAAGCACCCAATCTATGTCTTCACAACCTTAAAAGCATCACAAAACGCTGTAAGGAGTGAAACCATGTGGTAGTGGAAACATTTAATGTAAACGTGTGTATCCAAGCATGTACTGTAACAGAAACCAGTCAAATACATAACTCCTGGTGTACATGTACATAGAAGGCAGACTACTGGTAGAATAACAAAAGTCATGTGATTGTGTACACTGAACTTGTATGGCATTTTTTACTATTTTGGGAGAGGCGGGAGTGGGGGGCTTTTCACTCTGGAAACGATGATTACCTAACCATGAAGTGGCACATGTGTGTGTGTGTGTGTGTGTGTGTGTGTGTGTGTGTGTTTGAGGGATAAGAGAAATAAAAATGCAAAATAAAAATTAAGGGTCCAGTAGGGTACT
>OX422192.1:1059508-1084508 GCA_949130485.1 Agelas oroides | reverse complement strand
AAACTTGAGTATATTGTTGGATGTGACCACATCTAGCTATATAGGAAATTTAAGTACAAAGTACAAGGCAATTTCTCCTCTGTACCTGATACCTCTTCCTCTCCCTCATTTCTCATTCGTTTTATCATCCTTTCCCTCTCCTCCCTCCCTTCCTCCCTCTCTCCCTCCTTCACTCACTCCACTCTCTTGCAGACCAAATGCCTTTGCTGTGATCACAGATACCCAGGTGTTTAATATGGTGGCAGACAACTCCGTGGAGATGCACGTGTGGATTGGAGGTTTGAGCATTCCTTGTTCATATGGCTGATTTTGAAGTTGTGAGTGTGGAATTGTGGTGTGCATGATCGAGTCTGTATGTGTAGAGAAAGAGAATGAGAAAAAACTGAGCAGTGTCTTCCATGCTTACCGAATATAGTATCAGCTAGGTTAGTGCCCTGTGGATAGGCTTGGAGGAGTGTGGGGATTAACTGAGCTAGTGTCATGCCAACTTTTCATCCCTTGGTGACTAGCTGTGATATAGCTAAGAGTTTAAATCAGTCCAGGCATTTTGTAGTGATGAGCCAGCTGTGATGGATTCTGACACAAACCTTTCTAGAGATGAAAAGCGTACTACATTTCTCTGGGTGTTGTGTTCCTCAGTTTCAGTCACAGCTACCTTGATCTTTCTTCCCCTGCAGCTCTCTCTCCCAGAATGTTATCTCTAGGGAATGGCGATCATCTCAGTACTGTCATTGCTACAGGTGGGAACACTGCTTCCATTTTCTGTAAACCACTGCCCCTCACCCAGTGTTCCCTTTCTCCCTTTCTTCTTGCCTCCCTCTCTCCTTCCCTCCAATTTCTCATGGTGCTATAACACACTGTAGCTGAGTTTGTTTTCTTATTGACTCCCTATTCCTTCTTTCCCACACTTTATCCAACCTCTTTTGATCCAGGCTGGCTGATCAAAGAGGGGAGTGTGAGAAGGAAGTGGTTCTTTGTGCTCACAGGGAACCAGCAGCTGTGCTACTACAGGTCTGAGGACACAAGACAGCCTATGGCTGGTTACATCACCCTTAACAGGTAGGCCAGAACAGGGACATTGGGATCATGTGACATGGCAGGGATGTCATCATGCAGTGTAACTACAATCACCAAGATCAGGTTGGAAACATTGAAATTGGAAGGCCTTTCTTGGCCGTCATAATTGTGTAACAGTGCTTTATTATGTGAGGCAACTATAATGTCAAGATATTGCACACAATTCTTTCCCTGCAGTTTGTGTGTGGTGGATCCTTTTGATGAGACAGAAGCTAAACAAGGTACATGCACAAGGTCATTATCAAGCTGCAAAGCAAATTGTATTGCCTTGACATTGTGTAGTCAATAGAATGAAAGTTACAGTAGTTGTGCTTGCATGCACCCTGTGTTTCTATGCCCCTAGTATACCTAATAAATTAGTACAAAAAAGTCATGTGTGCTTGTCCCACAGGTTGCTTCACATTCAAGTTGCACTCCCAGAAGACTACTTATGAACTCACTGCTAAGAATGCTGATGATGCTGATGGATGGATTGCAGTGTTACAGGATGTGAGGAGTGTGTGAGGGAGTGTGTGTGTGTGTGTGTGTGCATGTGTGTGTGTGTGTGTGTGTGTGTGTGTGTGTGTGTGTGTGTGTGTGTGTGTGTGTGTGTGTGTGTGCATGCGTGCGTGCGTGCGTGCGTGCGTGCGTGCGTGCGTGTGTGTGTGTGATATCAGTTTCTACCATTCTTGCTGCAGAAAATCAATGGCTGTACCCCTATTCAGACCATCACAGAGAGACTAGTGCTTGACATCGTTGTGAGTTCATCCGCTGGGTATGGTAGTAGAAAGCTTCCTCTTCTCCCCCCCCCCCCCCCTCTCTCTCTCTCTCTCTCTCTCTCTCTCTGTCTCTCTCTCTCTCTTTCTCTCTCCTTACCCTCCCTTTTTCCTATTCTCCCATTGCCTACAGAAATCCCACGGATCAGACTGGGACAACATCTATAAACGAAGCAAGATGCTGGTTCGCACTAATGCTCCAATCAAGGCCCCTCTGCTGGCACTCCCATATGGCAAACCACCACTGCCAAGTACTTTTAACTTTCTGTACTTCCTCTCTTCCTCCTTCCTCTTCTTCCTTCCTCTCCCCTTCCTCTCCTCTCCTCTCCTTTCCTCTCCTTTCCTCACCTTTCCTCTCCTACCTCCTCCTCCTGAAAGAAATGACAGGGAGGGAATGAAAGAGATTGGGAGGGGGAAAGGGGGGAAGGGAAGGAATTTCTTCCTTCTCTTTTCTTCATACTCCTTGACCATCTTCTTTATCACTTCACAGAGGAGAAGGAAAAGCTGTATGGTACTCGTCACTCTGAAGCAGTGAAAATATTCAACACCTTTTTAATTCAGGACAGCATGGCTTACCCTGTCAAACAAGTACAAGAAATCCTCCAGAAATGCATCGATATCCAAGACTTGCAATCTGAGGTGTGTATGTGTGTGTGTCTGAGTGCATATCTATATCCCATCCTTTCACACTTTTCCCTTCCCCTAGCTTCATCACATGCCTCTCTGCCTCTCAGTTCCGCTCTGAACACTTCTCTTCCCTCCTTCACAATTGTCTGTTTTATTTTCCCACTTCCTCTCCTTCCTCCCTTGCCTTTTTTTCTCATCTTCCGGCCCTTTCATCTCCTTTCCTTCCTTTTCTCATTCCTCCCCTCCTCTCCTTTACCTCTTCTCTTCCCTCCTGCCACCCTCTGTCTTTCTCACTCCACCCATATGCATCTCTTCCTCCTCTTCACACCACCTCACCTTGCCCCCTTTCCAGGTGTTCTGCCAGCTCATTAAACAGACAGCTGGGGTCTCTCTGGAGGAGATGGATACTCACGGAGTGCTCTCCTGCTGGCAGACACTGGCCTGCATGTGCTGCACCTTCATTCCTGAGCGGGCAGTCAAGAGCTACCTTACCATGCACATCAAAAAGTGAGATGAGTGGGGTAATCTGTGTGTCTAGTTGTCTAATGTGTTTACACACACTAACCTGGGGTTAGTTTTGAAACCAGAGTCAGATTAAAAGCATTCACACACGCACCTGCTAACCCAGGAATCTTCTTTCATAACTTAGGCTAACACTTGTAGTCTTACGCCCAGCCCACATGCATCTCCAGTGGGCTCTGGGCACAAAACTATAGCACTTCTGTGGCTGAGGGGCTGGACTACATGTACTTGTCATGAACACCAATACTTTCATAAGCAGCAGACATTCCAGTTAAAAACTGTATGGGCTGTTTACTGCACTGTCCGGATCCTAATCTGGATTGCAACCTGGGTTCAACTTACATCTAGAGGTGGGCTACGTAACCCAATCCAGATTAGAGCATTAACACGAACCTTCATCTGAACTGGGGTCTGGAAAAATGCCTAGTGTAAACGAGGCTTAAGCTGTCAGTCTGTTTGTGCCTACCCTTAACTCTTTCATTCTGTCAAACTTTAAGAATGATTTTTGCAGGACTATGACATAACCTTAAGTACAAATACCTGCTTCTTGTGTAGGATTCAAGAGAACTTTCCTGACTCTGAGATGGCTAAGTTTGCTGCCTACTGCCAGACAAGTTTGGAGAGAACAAAGCGAAGGTTTGTTGGTGATTCATGGAATGTTGGGTCAAATATTTGCCAATATAGTGTAGCAGCTGTTTTTATCAAACAAACAGACAAAGAAACAAAAGTAACTCTTTGCAATTGGAAATCTGATGCAATCAGCTATTTCTTATTTCCATCTCCAGAGATTTCGTGCCCTCTAGAAGTGAAGTTGTTGCTTGTCTGGTATGCACTATATTGTACACTACAAAATTTAATGATGTACACTACAAAATTAATGTGAAGCTGATTTCACTCATCATTCTGTTTGCATTCCATTTCAGAGTCGGCGGGATCTCAACACTATAGTGTCATGCTATGGAGGGGGACAGTGTAACATCAGTATCAACTCTGGCACTACTGCTGGAGAGGTGTGTATGTGTCTGTGTATTTGAATTTTGCATATTGTGCAGGGGAGTGGCTTCAACTCATTTATTGTATACAAGCATCAATTGGTGGCTGTATAGCAGCCCCAAATAGAGAACATTTTCCAATGCATTTTTAATTTACACATCATTGTTCAAATTGGAGCATCTCTGAACTTACAGTACTGCATGGCAGGGCTCAAAAGTGAAGGGCAGTTTCATTGATATTGATTTACTTCTTTTATGCCTTGCTTTCCTTATCTACTCACGTACCTGCCGTTTTAACATTCACTGAATGATGATACCAGGTTCACTAAATTCTGCATTTGTGTAGGTTGTGCAGAAAGTGAGTATTGGTCTGCGTATCTTGGGTGAGAACAACCGGTTTGCCCTGTTTGAGGTGTGTGGCAATGTCTCCAGAGTGATTGATGACCGAGCCATCCTTGCTGATATCCTGGGCAAGTTTGAAAAGTAAGCAGAGGGATGGGAGTAGCATGTTAGAGAGTTGTCTAAAATATTCTATTAAAAGAACTGTACTGTGACATCATTACAACATTGTCATGCAGTATGTGTGGGAAGATGGCAACATCTTGTGTTTCCCAGGAAATATTTTGAAGCGGTGAAGAATCCGACCAATGGTTTCCCAGAAAAGTGGAAGCTGTTCTTTAAGCTCTTGTGCTACCTCAGACCAGAGAATGTGCCCTATGATAGCATCGAGGCAACCTTCATGTATGAGCAGGTCAGTATATAGTTGATCATGATAGTAGTGCCTCATAGCTTGCGCAACACACCTTCAACCTAACCATCACACACCCCCTCACTCTTCTCCACCCCCAGTTTTGTAATGATGTCATTCTTGGTCGATTTCCAGCCAGCCCCGAGCGACTCCTTAAGCTTGCTGCCCTCAGAATGCAGTTCCTGGAGGGGGACTATGAACTAGGAGCCACCATGTGAGGGACACTCAATATGACAGATGTCATGTGATGCATGTGATAGTCATGTGGTCATATGATATCTGTAGGTCATGTGATATCATGTGCTGTCCATGTGATGTTTAGGTCATAGTATAATGTAGTGTAAAGTTTGAAAGCTGAAGACTCACCTCCCCACCTTTCTACCAGTGATGATGTTGGTAAGGTCTTCCCAATCTCATGGATAGCACAAGAGGTGAAGGATCAACAGGGCTATGGCTCTGCTTTATTGCAAGAAACACACCACCAGGTTTGTGGACTAATCATAGTGTATGAGACTAATGTGGGGTTAAGGGGGGGGGCAGGGGACAGAAAAAAGCATATTGTACACAGGCCTAAATGCAAGTGTCTTGGATACACAACCCTGGCTGAAGGATGATCAATTGCTTCTTCTTTCCCACTGGATACCTTCGGCACAAAGCCTGAGGAAGATCACATCAGAGCAGCATGTGAGGTAAAGAAGAATACTGTGAGGTCGTCTGTGATGGACCTATGGAAACAATTGCAGGTAGACAGATATGTAACCTCTTTTCCAGGCACTCACAAACATTGTGAATAGTGTAGCTAGTTTTCCCATTTCTCTGTTATTGTGGACCCTTACTGCACTGGGCAACCCAAGTCAGCTAGGTAGCTAGGAATAGATGCCACCATCAAATGGTATAGCCAAACAATTGAAGGCATTGAGCGAAATAAACACAATTGCTATGCTAGTATACGAGGCTTGAACAGTGTACACGAGCCATGAAACATGAACTAACGGTGGTCACTAAGCTAGCATTAGGGCCATTCATGTTCTACAGCTGGTTGGCACCACTGATTGGGGTTGAGCGTACTACAGTCAGTCTCTATCAGTTGAATTGTGACTAGCTGCTGAGAACAAGAGTATCTACTCAACGGCATTATGATTCTGTAGCATCATCAAGTCCTAGCTGTAGTATAGTATATAGCTAGCTACGCAGCCAGTTCATTGATATCTACAGGCTTCCAGAGGTTGCAGAAGAATAGATGCTGCCCTCAAATAGTAGCTGCACTAAAATGAACGAAGGAACGATGAAAGAAAATAGTAGCCATGGCATCTGATTGAAGAAATACGGTACACCTAATTACTTTTGAGTAAACTTCAGAGCAGGATACAGTGTATGGATAATTACATTGTGTTTTCCTTTTCTCTTCCTCCATCCCTCCCTCTCTCTCCCTCCTCCTTCCCTCGTTTCATAGGGTATTACACCCTCCCAGGCACAGCAGAAGTATATGGAGCTCTTGGCAGAATGTCCTGCATTTGGCTGCACTTTCTTTGAGGCAGAGTATGTAAACAAAGATCAAAGGTTTCCTAAAGACCTCTGGCTGGCAGTCAACGCTAAGGGGGTGCAAATCTATCAGCGAGGGTCTGTCATTCCCATACAGACCTACTCTTACGAGATGTAAGTTATAATCTAGATACAGTTAATTCTGCAACCAAAGTCAATATCCAACAGCATATGCAGTTAATAATCTGATTTTCAACCCAATTCATCCTCCCTTTCTGCCTCCTTCTCCCCATCCTTCCTTGATCTGCCTTCTCCACACAGCATTGCGAGTTTTGGTGCTCCCACATCCACTGAGCACAGACTGGTTGTGGAGGGACGATTGCCCATCTCTGTCAGAACCATCCAGGTAGCAGGTCTCATTATAGGAAGAACTTACCCACATTAGTATCAGTCAAATTGACTATCTGATGACCAGCATTGATCAGCTTGTGCTCAGTATCATTTACATAGCCTTGAGTAACATGTTTACGGAAATTAATTCACCTCTGTATGTAGTGGTATTGGCCAGAATGCATCCTGCACAGTGGGTAACTCTACACTAAGAACTGTCTATTAATTCCTGTTGTGTTTCTTTTAACAGATGCAGAAGAAGGTTCTCTGTTGCCAACTTGAAATCTTTCGCCAAAGTTTCGACTGAACGATTCAGTTGTCATCAGGGCAATAGCCGGCAAAAGTTTTCATGTTGACATATAACAGATCCAGAGAGCCTTCTTCATTTATGCAGGAGCCAACTGATATGTTTTTAGCAGATCCTGTGTCTCGATCATGTTGGTTCTTCCATTTCTCTAGGTTGCAGAAATTGCAAAGCTTATATTAGTCTGGTAGCCACAAGATAGGAAATGAACTGGATTTCTTTTCATTGAACATTATCATTACTGAAGTGAGGTTATAGCTACCCCATATTCGAATTCATGATTTTCCTGCATTGCTGTTCTCTCAGTTATATTGAAGTGCATTTGTGCTACTATACGGCCCCAGACCCTCGGAAGGCGCGCGCGGGCTGGGCACGAGACAAGCCTGAGAACGAGGCTACTTCCGGTTCCCACACAGTATGAGTGGGAGGGGCTTGGATTACGAAATGCTTGTTAGTGTTGTTTGTATTTGGGTTTGTTTTTTTTAGTGTCTGTTGTTGAAGAACCTTTTGAAATTATGGCGATCGCGATGCAGCGTGTGGTAGACGAAGTAGACCCCGACTTCAATATCCACACCAGCTACCGCAACGACTTCTTTCTGTTGAGAACGAGGGTGCTGGTGAACGGAGAGAATGCGAAGATCAGTTCCGTCAAGGGAAGCAGCTATGAAGCGCCCGCCATGAGCTTCTCACATGGTGGTACCACCATCAGCACAAGGTTTTGGTTGATTGCAAACACAATTTCACCAATTTTGCACAAGTATGGGGTCTACCATATGGATACGTTCTATTACGACCAGTCCCCACTCTTTCATGTTGTCTTTAGCTCTGAGTCATGTTTGAAAAAGTTTCTCGTGGAGATTGGTAATGTTAAGCATGCCGTGGAACTGGAGCTTTTGTCAATGATTTCACCGCACTTGAAGAGCACTTTATTTCAGGAGACAGAATCACCCCAACAGTTAGCTATCGAAATTCAACCAGAGTTGTTTCTGGTTTCTCCTCATCAGCAAGATACCAAAAAGGGAGGGGCAGAACTCCATCTTCTGACAGCAGAGAACTGCTTCACCTATGTGACACACTGGAAAGACAGCAGGCTGTTTGATTTTGAATTCCTGTATACAGTTGAGGAGAAAGGTTTGGCTACCTGTTAATGGATATATACCCAGATTATACTGGTATTAAGGTGGCACAGTACCCTGTATTTTCAAGGTCAACAAACCTGGAATCCAAGTTGATAGTCTTCTTTGTCTTGTTAAAATTTTAGTGCACAGTCCATTTTAGGAGTCTCAAACCGTTCACTGTCCGTAAAATTCCCCATTTCCTGTCGGCATTGGCATCCAATAATCAGTTTATAATTAAGTTAGTTAAGATGTGGCCTGGCGGTACCCTTCATGTGGTGGTCGGAACTTTGAAGATAAGCTTAGATCGACTTAAAAAAAAAATAAAAAAATTTTAAAAAAAGGAGTTTAGTAGAGTGCTGTAGTGTCAGTAGCTGTGAGTAGTGCGTAATGTCTGCTTGTGAAAGCAAGCTTGCGTCTAGAAGCAGCAGAAAGGCCACAGTGGCCAAGACTGTGTTTGTTGAGTAGGCCCAGGTCTCGCGGCCGTATGCCTAGCCTAGTTGGTGACCATGGCCAGGTGCTTCAAGTGCTGGGCTGGGCTTTAACTAGAATACGCAATTTATCGTTGGTGCTACAGTCTGACAGCCAAGGGAGCTGAACGGTGGCTGTGTGTGGAACAGAGCCGTGAGTTGTTTAGCGACATAAGGGGGAGAGGTGGGGCTAGTAATGCTTGCTTCCACTCGTGAATGAGCCCCTCCCGTAGGCAAGCTGTGAAAATGTGCATTCATTTTGGTGCAGTCAAAGTTGTCCATTCCAAGAGTAGTGACAAACATGAGTCTAGCCTGACTTTGAGAGTAGCTATGAACAAAAGCTAACATAGATTGGTTTGAGATACATTGGTGGTTAGGACGCTACCTACAGTGAACATGTAGATGCGTCCATCGAGTGGCAATTTGGGGTTCATGAATATATTAATGAGCTACTAAAACCCTTTTTAAAATTAGGCAAAGCAAGATTGCCCTAAAGCAAACCCTAATACTGAAACTAGGAGTAACCCTGGTCCTGACTGTAACCCAAGTTTATGTTTTCGTTAACCTCCGCCGAGTGACGACTGTGCCACCTTAAATATCAGGCTTGGTTTGCAATTCATAGTACTTAGTAGATGCAGCATTGTATGCAAGCCTGGGCAGGCAGCACAGTTGCTTTGTCAGTGACACAGACTACACTTGTAACAGAGGAGGCTTGATTCTCTTGTGTCTTCTAGCCCTTCAACTAGTAAATTATGATAATAGAGGACGTACATTATGTCATCGCATAATTTGTAGCAACCGTTGCTAGACCAGGCAGAACAGATGGTTTTTGATGGGACTTGCATATTAGCGCAATGAACTCCCGTGCTAGCAATCATTCTACAAGTATCATTCCACTAGCACCCCGTGAACTGATCCACAGTACATTCCACTAGCACCCTGTGAACTGATCCACAGTACATTTCACTAGCACCCTGTGAACTGATCCACAGTACATTTCACTAGCACCCCGTGAACTGATCCACAGTACATTCCACTAGCACCCTGTGAACTGATCCACAGTACATTCCACTAGCACCCTGTGAACTGATCCACAGTACATTTCACTAGCACCCTGTGAACTGATCCACAGTACATTTCACTAGCACCCTGTGAACTGATCCACAGTACATTCCACTAGCACCCCGTGAACTGATCCACAGTACATTTCACTAGCACCCTGTGAACTGATCCACAGTACATTTCACTAGCACCCCGTGAACTGATCCACAGTACATTTCACTAGCACCCCGTGAACTGATCCACAGTACATTTCACTAGCACCCCGTGAACTGATCCACAGTACATTCCACTAGCACCCTGTGAACTGATCCACAGTACATTCCACTAGCACCCTGTGAACTGATCCACAGTACATTCCACTAGCACCCTGTGAACTGATCCACAGTACATTCCACTAGCACCCTGTGAACTGATCCACAGTACATTCCACTAGCACCCTGTGAACTGATCCGCAGTACATTTCACTAGCACCCCGTGAACTGATCTGCAGTACATTTCACTAGCCCCCCGTGAACTGATCCGCAGTACATTTCACTAGCCCCCTGTGAACTGATCCAGTACATTCCACAAGGGCCAGGTATGTTATGTTACCTGTCTTTACTAGCTCTCTGCCTAATATAGAGTTGAAGCTAAATGCATGCTCTGTACCACAAAGTGAGCTTGTAGAATAGGCCTCGCCGTATAATTTCCTTACTCATTGCCTCTCAAGATGGAGGAACATGTGCAGAAGCATGTGGAAATACCGTATTCATTCAAACAAAACTTAATGCATGCAAATTGAAGATTTGAGTGGGCATGCAGTAAGTTAGATCCACCCATAAATTGAATTTCTTGTTAGATCATGCGTTGCAGTGGATTGAAATACCAAAAAAAAATTTGGTCAGAGTTCCTTCAGCTCTCTGGAAGTGAGGTTCTTGATAGATAGTAGCAGCTGCTGCAACAAAAAGCCTTACAAACATCTAAGTATAGACCATTTATATGGGATAGCTCTTTCTCCTGAAAAGTATTCTTGACAGCCCTTTGTTGTCACAAAGAAGAAACTAACTGAGACAACTGAGAGACTTCATTCCTGGTATTTGCACTAAATTGGATCAACCTAAAATTAATAGTTGCAGCTTGGGCTAAGTTTGATTCCCCCATAAATTCTCAGAATTGAATTTCTTGGGCTAGACTGGATCATGTGTTTTATTAACCTGCCTGTAATAAACGGGATTTTTAAGCAATTTAATTGACCCCAAAACGATATGTTTTCTTATACTGAATAGATTCATTGAAGAGCAGAAGAAGACACATATCAATAATACTAAATAAGTATCACCATAGTACCAAGCTATACTGGAAAATATCACGAGTTTGTTGCCGTCAGTATTGTTACAAGTGCGCAGCACAAGTAACAATGCCAACGGCAACAAACGAGTGATATTTTTTCCGGTATAGCTTGGTACTATGGTGATAATGATTTTATCATACGAACCTTCGATTTCATTGCACGTGACTTGCAGTACCTGATATGGATTCTCGCATGACTTGCAGACTGATATGGATTCTCGCGTGACTTGTAGTAAAAAATACGGCTTTTTATGAACTGCGTGCAGCATGCAAGGCTTCCCCATTGACTCCCATACATTAGCGTGAGTTAGACGTATGAGAATGACAAGTAATAACTGCCCAGCCGCACACACTGTGCAGGCTTTTGTGGACAGGAAACAAGCATGTTGTTACTGGCAGCCTTACACGCAAAGTTAGACTAGCAACCTATACTGTTCATCATCAGTCATTGCTTTTCTAGCTGCACAGAGTGCTCCTGAAATCAGTGATGTCTCAGAGGTTGATTCCACTGTACTAGGTGAGTAGCTGCTCAAGTACAACTATAGTGGTCTTTGCTTCTTCCCCCACTCCTGCAACAGTACTCAGCCCACCCTCTTTATATATGAGTCTTGAATTAGCCTGTGGATATGAATGCATCATTATGATATTTAATTCACATACACACAGCAATTAATGTACATGTGTTTTATTGTCTGATGAAGAACACCTCCTTACCCTTTGCAGAGTCCACTTCGTCAGTATTTTTCTTCCCTCTTCTCTATCTTTGTGGTTGTCTTACCACTCCCCTTACAAAGAGTTGTTTGTATCGCTCTTTCCCACCTGCATGCATAGTATTGTGTTAGTCCTGTTTATAAGGCTCTGTACAATATGTGTAGAACACTCCAGTTAACCAGAGTATTCATGCATAGACCATATGCGATTGTTTGTCTTGCTTAGGTTTCGATGATCTCTTTAGTGTGGAAAATGAGCTCAGCCCAGTTGCCACAAAATGGAAAACCATTGGTGCTGCTCTGCGACTGAAATCTGATGTTTTGGAGAACATTGATGCTAGGTGTAGTGGTGACCCTTGTGCATGCCTGTCAGAGATAGTGACAGAGTGGTTGAAGAGAAACTACAATGTGGAGAAGTTTGGTGAGCCAACTTGGAAAAGGTTGGTGGAGGTTGTGATCCACCCTGCAGGTGGAGCAAACTCAGTACTTGCAAGGGACATAGCCAGGAGGCACAAGACTGGAGGTTTGTAAACTGATGGTGCTTGTGTTGAGTTTATTCTCAGTTCTATAACTGGCATTCTTTATGTTTGCATTCTGTCACATGAATCAACGTGACAAGGTTGCCCTTTTCACTGCAGTCTTGACAGTGACCAAACAAATCCCACCCAGTCCACAAGGTAAGTGTGATTGCTTCTCTGGAGTTCACATAATTAGTCCAACTGCATATTCATGGATGTTTGCTATCTGTTGGCAGTTCCACCCTCCAACACACCACTGACATCTGAGGGAGAAGCGGAGTCTCGAGGTGGGTCACAACTGAAGGAGACATTTGGAGGATATGACTGCAAGTTTGCTGAACTACCTACAAGTTGTTTTCAAACAGACTGTCCAATATGCATTCGGATACTTCGTGACCCACACCAATGTAAACGTTGTGGTGAAAATTTCTGCTGCTCATGTATTAAACGAGTCCAAGCTGAGCGCAAACCCTGTCCGATGTGCAGGAAAGACAGTTTCGAAGTCTTTGAAGACAAAGGCCTGAAACAAGCCCTCAGCCAACTTCAAGTTTTGTGCAGTGAAGGTGGATGCAAATGGAATGGAGAACTAGGAGAGCTAGAGCATCACTTAAGTGAAGTCATCCATCCTGGTAAGTCATTCAGCGTACAAAGAGAGCTGGTTGGGAGCCACATCTCAAATGTTATAGGAAAATGATATAATGGTGGAAAAATTTAGAAGAAAATATTAAGTTTTGAGAATGTACGGTAAAACCTCCTTTATCCGGCCCTCTAACTAACAGACACCTCTTTCTACCGGGCACTATCTTTGGCTGCACAAATGAATTTCCTGTCCCTAGTCAATTGCGCATGCTGGTCAGGAATCCATGACTTGTGTAAACTCAGTCAGTATTCAGCATGCAACCACAGTGTTTACACAGTCTCCACCCAGTGGCTTCACCCTCTCTAAGGTGTCTACTTTTTGTTTGCAGTACAACTGGGTTTGGGATACCATTTTTTGTTTTGTTTACACTGGGTTGCCTGATCATTTTTAATCATCCAGGACCACAAACAGGAAATTAAAATTGAGTGGCCTCACTCTTTGATATTTTAATAGCATATGTTGGGTATATGACTATACACAATATACACAGGCACCTCTTGGTCCATGCTGCCTAAATAAGAGAGGTTTGCTGTAGTATGGTTGCTACTGTAGGGCAGTGTCTAAACCCCCTATGACTTGAATATCATGATGTGGGTTTGCATATTATGATGTTCCTTGCTTATCATCCTTGCAGTGCAGTTTCCCAAAGTTCACTCTCAACCATCAAGCCAGAAGGATATTCTTGCAGGAAGGTCTGTTGCTTTCACTATCCAAGCCAGTGGAACACAGCCTCTGAGCTATCAGTGGCAGTGGAAATCATTTGGGAAGGAGGATGAGAACAATGGGTGGCAGAACCTTTCCGATGAAGGGAGCATGTTTCAAGTCATGGAGGTCCAGTCATGCAATGCAGGCTACTATCGGTGTGTGGTCTCCAACTATGCTGGAAGTGAAACTTCACAGTGTGTCATCCTCACTGTTGGTAAGTATGTACACTGTAGATGGGTGTGTACTGTAGAAAGCCATTTATCCGAACATCTTTGGACCAGAGATGGGACAATTTGACTGCAGAGCAGCTCCATTTTATGCAAAGCAAATTTTCAATGTGTCATTAATCAGATGCTTCTTCTTGCAGTTAATTGCTAACCTTGTGAATGACTTGATAGCCCCACCTCATGTTGCTTGTTAACTTTAACGATTCCTGCAGCCGCACCTCCACAAATTACCTCCCAACCAACAACCCTGGAGGAAATCACTACAGGGAAGCCTGTTACGTTCTCACTCCAAGCCACTGGAACAGAACCGCTGAATTACCAGTGGCAGTGTTGGAAGCCTGAAGGAGAGGAGGATGAGAGTGAGGCCTGGCAGGACATCACCTGTGATGGTGTCAAGTTTCAAGCGGTGAAAGCTGCACTGAAACTCACTGCAGTCCAGGCGTGTGATGCAGGCTACTATCGATGTGTGGTTTACAACTCTGCTGGGATTGAAATTTCACAGTGTGCAAACCTTGTTGTTGGTAAGTATAAATCACCGTAGCTTAGTGGTATGTACTGTGGAAAGTCATTTATCAGAACTTGTTTTTTTATTGTTTGCATTTTATTTATATGGTTTAATGCAGAACAGAGTATGCATTAAGGTCAGGCAATAGTAGCCTCGTTCCCAGGCCTCCCCCGTTTTGTGTTCTTCGGTTTTCGTTCAATATAATACACGGAAGCGGAAGAGTGCGCCCGTTTTTCGCGCTCTTCCGCTTCCGTGTATTATACTGAACGAAAACCGAAGAACACAAAACGGGGGAGGCCTGGGAACGAGGCTGAGGCAATAGCAACTGAAGGCTAATACGAAGCCTGCCCGAAAACAAATAAATCGTAAGAAAAAAAGTAAAATAAGAGCAATAAACGAATGATAATTTAGGAGACAAAAATTGAAAGAGACTTAAGTCTATTCTTAAACGAAGAAACAGATGGAGCACAAATGACATGTTCAGGCAAATAAAAGTAGTGTTGATAAAAAAGGATGACTGATGGAGCAGAGATGGGACAGTTTGACTGCAGAGCAGCTCCATTTTATGCAAAGCAAATTTTCAATGTGTCATTAATCAGATGCTTCTTCTTGCAGTTAATTGCTAACCTTGTGAATGACTTGATAGCCCCACCTCATGTTGCTTGTTAACTTTAACCTTTTATTGATTCCTGCAGCCGCACCTCCACAAATTGTGTCCCAACCAACAAGCCTGGTGAAAATTACAAAAGGGAAGCCTGTTACCTTCTTAGTCCAAGCCACTGGAACAGAACCGCTGAATTACCAGTGGCAGTGTTGGAAGCCTGAAGGAGAGGAGGATGAGAGTGAGGCCTGGCAGGACCTCACCTGTGATGGCGTCAAGTTTCACGAGGTGAAAGCTGCACTGAAACTCACTGCAGTCCAGGCATGTGATGCAGGCTACTATCGGTGTGTGGTCTCCAACTCTGCTGGAAGTGAAACTTCACTGTGTGCCAACCTTGTCGTTGGTAAGTCCCTGTAATTATATGATCTTGTGAGCATAAGTCACAAATTAACATTTTCTTTGCTTTCATGTAGTTGCTGACCTGTGTGACCTTATGAATGAACTGACAGAGGTGAACAACTGGATGGATTTGGGTCTCAACCTGGGACTTAAACTGTCAACATTGGAGGCCATTCAGACCCACAAAAGTACTACTGCAGATCGTCGCACCCAGATGCTTAATGAGTGGCAGAAGCAAGCGACTCCCACGTGGTCTACTGTGCTCCAGGCATTGGTTAAGATGGGGATGAGACATCTTGCCTCTCAGCTAGCACAGAAACATGGTTAGCTCCATGCTAATGGATATCAACTCTGCTGTTAGTATCACAGTTTAATCCTTTCATCCTTCAGGAATTGCTGTACCCAAGCCATCCAAGGATGAAGCTTTGGAGCAGCTGCAGAACATTTCTCAACAAGAAGAGGTAAGATGGTTTAACAATGACTAACACTGTCATACAAGGTTTACTATAGCGTATTACATGTATCTTTAATCAAAGCCCACCAGATCAAAGCTACTTGCTGAAGTTCAGAACCTCGGAAAGGACATCAGCAAAATGGATGACCAGTTAAAGGATTCCAACAAGCAGCTAAGTATGTATAATCACAGTATACATACATAGTTGTATAGAATGTTATATATGAGCCCATATCAAGAGCTATGTAGTATACTCATCATCAAATTTTCAGGTGATTGGGATGTTGCTTTGATTCCTACAGCCACACCTCCACAAATTGTCTCCCAGCAGACAACCCTGGAGGAAATCACTACAGGGAAGCCTGTTACCTTCTTAGTCCAAGCCACTGGAACAGAACCGCTGAATTACCAGTGGCAGTGTTGGAAGCCTGAAGGAGAGGAGGATGAGAGTGAGGCCTGGCAGGACCTCACCTGTGATGGTGTCAAGTTTCAAGAGGTGAAAGCTGGACTGAAACTCACTGCAGTCCAGGCATGTGATGCAGGCTACTATCGGTGTGTGGTCTCCAACTCTGCTGGAAGTGAAACTTCACAGTGTACAAACCTTGTCGTTGGTAAGGATAATCACATGCAGTAGCTAGTTAAATAATGCTGTGAGTACAAGCAGCAAACTAATGTATTCATGCAGTTGCTGAGCTAGCTGACCTTGTGAATGAATTGAAGGGAGTGATCTACTGGATACCACTGGGTCTCAGCCTGGGACTTGAAATATCAACATTGCTGGCCATTGAGAGGGAGCATATTACTATTGGGGAACGTTGTACCCAGATGCTTAATGAGTGGCAGAGGCAAGAGACTCCCACGTTGTCTGCTGTGATCCAGGCATTGGTTAAGATGGGGATGAGACATCTTGCCTCTCAGCTAGCACGGAAACATGGTTAGCTCCATGCTAATGGATATCAACTCTGCTCTTATTCTCACAGTTTAATCCTTTCATCCTCAGGAATCGCTGTACCCAAGCCATCCAAAGATGATGCTTTGGAGAAACTGCGGAACATCTCCCAACAAGAAGAGGTAAGATGGTATATGTGACAACGACCAACACTGTCATACAATGCTTACTGTTTCATATGATTTCTAAAAGCCCACCAGATCCAAGCTACTTGCTGAAGTTCAGAACCTCGGAAAGGACATCAGCAAAATGGATGACCAGTTAAAGGATTCCAACAAGCAGCTAAGTATGTATAATCACAGTATACATACATAGTTGTATAGAATGTTATATATGAGCCCATATCAAGAGCTATGTAGTATACTCATCATCAAATTTTCAGGTGATTGGGATGTTGCTTTGATTCCTACAGCTACACCTCCACAAATTACCTCCCAACCAACAAGCCTGGTGAAAATTACAAACGGGAAGCCTGTTACATTCTCAATCCAAGCCACTGGAACAGAACCGCTGAATTACCAGTGGCAGTGTTGGAAGCCTGAAGGAGAGGAGGATGAGAGTGAGGCCTGGCAGGACCTCACCTGCGATGGTGTCAAGTTTCAAGAGGTGAAAGCTGGACTGAAACTCACTGCAGTCCAGGCATGTGATGCAGGCTACTATCGGTGTGTGGTCTCCAACTCTGCTGGAAGAGAAACTTCACAGTGTACAAACCTTGTCGTTGGTAAGGATAATCACATGCAGTAGCTAGTTAAACAATGCTGTGAGTATAAGCAGCAAACTAATGTATTCTATGCAGTTGCTGAGCTAGCTGACCTTGTGAATGAATTGAAGGGAGTGATCTACTGGATACCACTGGGTCTCAGCCTGGGAGTGGAAATATCAACATTGCTGGCCATTGAGAGGGAGCGTATTACCATTGAGGAACGCCGCACCCACATGCTTATTGCTTGGCAGAAGCAAGCAATCCCCACATGGTCTGCTGTAGTCCAGGCATTGGTTAAGATGGGGATGAGACCTCTGGCTTCTCAACTAGCACAGAATCATGGTTAGCTTCATGCTGATGCTAGTCAACTCTGCATGCTGCTGCTTATCATACACATTTTACATCCTTTCGCCCTGCAGGAATCCCTGTGCCCAAGTCATCCAAGGACGAGGTTGTGGAACAATTGCAGAACCTTCCCCAACAAGAAGAGGTAAGACAGTATTGCAGAATGATGTTGACATGAGTTGACAGTTGCATGGACTTTAATCCAAAGCCCACCAGATCCAAGCTGCTTGCTGAAGTTCAGAACCTCATGGATGACATAAACAAAATGGATGACCAATTAAAGGATACCAACCAGCGACTATCTGATACCAAAAAATCTAAACAAAGTGTTGATGACAGCATAAACCAGCTTCTCAATGGCTTTACTGAAGTTCGTAACAGGATCCAGAGTATTGCTGATCAGAGAAACAGCATCAGAAAGGAGCTTGAATTCAAGCAACGTGAGTGTCAGTGGTTGACTGAAATGCGTGACATGAGTAAAGAAAAAGACAAGTTGCTAGAAGAGAAGATCAGCAAGAAACAAAAGAAGAAATCCATCCCAGATGCACCTGCAGATCCAACCAATGGAGCAACCAGGAGTGGCAGTGACAAGCCTAAGGTAAGTTAATGTATGGGAGAAGTATTGGTACTGGAATGCTACAGGTATAACAGTAGCAGCAGCTGTTTGGGAGTTGTAGTTAAACTTACAACAAATCACAATGGTTTTCAATTGACAGCAGATTAGCTACATTACAGCTGGGATATGTGCTGGCAATAAATGTCAACACTCCCTTAAGCTTGTTGGTCCAAATCTGGCTACATACTAATGTGGTGTTCTGGTTTTATTACCTCAGATTGCTAAACTGGAGCTTGGTTTGCAAGAGGCAGAGTACCAAAAGCAGCAGACAGAATTAGAGGGGAAGATTGCTGTTGCAGAAATGGAGACCAAAAAGAAATTTCAAATCCAAATTCATGCACAATTTGGTAAATTGTGGACAAGAATTACTAAAAAAAAAATGTGTGTGCTCAAGCTCAATTCCATGTCATTGTATTTGTTACTTGGAAAGTGGCATGTAACATTTCTGGCTTTCCTGGGTCACAGAGTGAAGTGTGAAAGGTGCTACAGTACATCCTCAGCTACCAGGCTGAACACCCCAAATAATGATATTCATAGATATTTCACTGTGCATTCAATGGAAAGTGATCTACTTTGTATGCAAATAGTATTCTTTCCCTTATCTGAACTTTTCACTTATCCGAATACCCCTCCACCCAAAGGAGTTTGGATAAGTGAGGCTGCACTGTATTCATATTGGGTAATCATATTTTGCACCGTGGTATTAGTGTGCAAAAGTCGAGAACTTGCACTGATAACGACAGTGTAGTTGCTTTTGAGGTCAGTCTATAGCAAGTGCACTTGATATTGACCTCACTTTTTCAGATTCTATTCGAGGAGTGGAGGTGATTGGAAAGACAGCATTTAAACTTTCAAACCAAGGTGCTACCTTTCAATGGGAGGGATATGGATTGAAACTCCATGTTCCAGATCACAGTCTGCCAGGTGGCATGGAAGAGGCTGGGATTAACATCAGAGCAAGTGTCTCTGGGCATTTTCAGCTACCTCAAGACACAGACTTCCTGAGCCCTGTCTTCTGGATCTCAGCACCCTGCAAATTCACAAAGCCAGTCACACTAGAAATTCAACACTGTGCTCTCAGAGAACATAAGGCAGTATTGTCAGATCTCAGATTTGTCTCTGCCAAGTGCTCTCAAAAGGACCTTCCCTACAGATTTGAGCTGTTGGATGGGGGAGTGTTCACCAAACACAGCTCATATGGTAGCATCCAGCTGAACCACTTCTCTGGAGTTGGTATTACAGGGAGTGAGGAGACCCCACGATTATACTGTGCACGTTTGTACCATGCTATGAAACAGATATATGATTGGAGATACTACCTAGCCATCACACAAGACCTCGAGGCACATATTACTGTAAGTTCAGTTTGACTGTATTCATACATTTAGGTATGTGTGTGTACAGTGTTGTACATGACTGGCATCTATCCCAGACTGAACAGCAGAATGTGAAGTGATTTCCTGCTGTTTGTACTGAAGTTGGGATGAAAGCTTGGTATACAGGGCTAGAGAAGTATTCACATTCAATTATGTACAAACTAAGCTTGGAAACAGAGTTTCTTACTGAGTACCATACAAGTACCTAATAAGTGGTTAGATGTGTTAACAAATGATCTGTTATTTGAATGTGGGAATTATGGGCCTTCCCACCCCTATACATGGTTTTCATGGGGCGTGGCTTCACTTCCGGAGGGCAAAAGTTGGTGTCTGGGTTTAGTGCAGCTGCGTGCAAAATACAGGCTAGTAAGTGCTACATCGAGTCCTTACCATTAATACCGAGAGATAAAAGAAGCTGTTTCTCTCAAGGTGAAAGGTCCGCTGTACAGCTGCCTCTTGATCGCACGTTTGCGCTCCGGAAGTAGGACGCTTAATTGACATTTGGAACCATCTATACCATCCACCTCAAGTCCACATGTTGACATCACTCATATGATGAATGAACCCAAGTGTTCCCCGTTTTTCACCACTCTTCTGCTTTGTATATTACAACACAAGCCAAAGAGTGATAAGAATGTGGAAGGCCTTGGAGCAAGCTAAGATATACACATAGTGTGGTGCTTAATATGCAATGTTTCTAGTTGCGTTTAAGTATAGTTCTTCATGACTGTTTACAGGCTGTGGAAAATCACTATAATGATTTCGCCAAGTGGGACTCATCAACAACATTTGAGTTTGAGGGGAGTGAAATCACTTTGGATATTCCAGAAGATGGGAAGCCCACTGAGGAAGGATGGAACATTACTCCAATCACTCCTACTGTGGTATGTTTATATACCGGCAGGGTAGTGTTGGTTTGTGTTGGTGATCACTGGTACAATAAAAATTGTGCTGTACTCTTCAATTCTGTAGATCACAAGGAGGGAGGCAGATGAGTTTAAGAAAGGGCACTCAATTCCTGATTGTGAGCTGATGATGGAGTGGGAGAAGAAAGATGATGTACCAGTGAGACTGAAGTATAAAGTTGTCTTAAACGGAGCCAGGCCACCCAAGAGGTTCTTGCGTCTTGTCTTGGATCCAGCAGAAGGTAGCATTCATGTGAAAGTATCAAATAGTTTTGCATCAGCACCTACACACCTGCAACCCCCCCCCCCCCCCCCCCCAACTTCAATCAATTTTTTGAGTCAGTCATCATGTGATCTACTCCAGCTAGCTGTTCAGACTTCTGCTATTGGCTGCCCGTTAAAAGTGTTCAGATTATATGTGAAACTCTCATGTTGTGACAAGTAGCCATAGCTTTCAACCTTGAAACCAGTGAGTAATATGCATATATCACCCACCCACATGTAAATTCAAAAAGAGCTAGGCTGATGTGAAATGACATATACCACGTTTGCTTAGCCTTTTACCATTCTGTGGTGGAAGAATACTGCTTCCAATTTGAGTCCTGACAAAACAGGCTGAGTCTAATATGTGAGTATAAAAGAAATGGTGTGGTTACGTATATTGACCTTTGGACCCTCTGATCTTCACACCACTATGTAGCTGCAGCACAGGGGAGCACTTCACAATCACGGGAACATTCAACCATCCCAGGCAAGCTAGAACTGATACTTGACAAAAAAAAATGTTCTTAGAGATGCCAGTAGAGATTGCTGTGTTTAGAGATACCTGCAGCATTTCTAAGCACAAAAATTAATGCTACAGACATGGTTGAAGCAAGTCTGTCTCTATATACTTGGTCTGCCATTATTTGCCAATCCACTTTATTAAAATTATATTCATTCACTGTAAAAAAAAAAAAAAAAAAAAAACTAGAGGTTGATTGAACACAAGAAATGTAATCTCAGTTTTCATCTTGGTCCAGGTGGTGGGCCACCTTTTGGTTTTGCCATGGTTTAGGGTTACATCCCTTTTCTGGTCAAGGTTGCAAATGAAATTCATTTGGTACTGGCGTGTTTGTGCCAAAAAGGAGTGGAACTCAGGCTATATTCATGTATTATTGGATGAACTCGGAAATATTCATGTGCTGTAGGGTAACCTCTGATCATGAGCAGCATTTATGTACTTTTACGCAAGTATTCATGCCTTAACACTGTGGTAAAGTGGAAGGTGGTACGGGTCAAGATCCTGCAACTGAGGTGACCCATCTTAGGTTAAATCAACCTCCCATTTTTGGTGTGTTTTTTTATTCTCTGGAGTTCACATTAATTTTAGGCTATGAATCACTTGCATTCACCTTATTTTTTGGCTGTCAGAGTTTAGACACCAAACTTCACACAAGACCACTTGCAACCATTCTGTGCAGACATTTGACTTCACTGATTAACAAACTTCAATAGTCAGCCTTTTCAGCCACAAGCAAAAGGGGTAAAGTGTACTGAATTATAACTTAAATAGCTCATTACTAAAACCAAGCACCTTCATCTACTGTTAAGAGTGGGTAGATCAAGAAGGCATAGTAAAATTATGTAACTATGCCAATCCATGGTGCTCGTTATGTTTGTAGTACCAGGATGTGATAATAATTATTGATGTAGGTGTTGCTTCTGGGTCAACAGTACCTTCAGCTACCCCTGAGTTGAAAGATTTGCTAGATGCCCTCCAGCATAAGGTGGCACATAAGTGGAAGAGGCTAGGAGTTTTTCTGAAGATATCAACCGGGAGACTGGACAATATTGAAGCAGACCATCACAACACACAAGACTGTCTCCAAGAGATGCTGCAGGTGTGGCTGAAGCAAGTGCATCCTCCTCCCACCTGGGCTTCTATTATCAATGCCCTAGATTCAGACTCTCTAGAGGAGCAGCGGCTAGCAGGAGAACTCAGAGAGAAGTGGATACCAAAACATACAGGTAGTTTCTAAGCACAGCCAATTGATCTCTTGTGTAATGATTGTGTGTTTCAAGTAGCATCAGTTTTGTTGTTCTAAATACCCTCATTGATTTCACGCATGTGTAAAGTTGCATTTAATTTGATGTTTTTTGTTGGCACCCCTCATAATTCATTGACTGCATGCATGCTACTAATAATTGTAACCATTATCACTACATTGATGGTGCGTGTGTGTACATGTCACTGCTACTTCTCCATGAGCAGTTTTCTAAAATCTTCATTGGACATCTTAATCTTAGTTTCTCCACTGCTTCCTTCCTCCTTCCCCCTTTCACCACTCTCCCCCTTCCTGGCCACCACCCGAGGGAGCAAGGAGACATGTGTCTTACTCTTGCGGGCACTGTGAATAGAGGGGGAAGGGAAGGAGGAAAGGAGGGAAGGTGTGAATGGAGAGAAGATACTGATAATCGTCTGAGGCTGCATGCTAGATAGCAATAAGTGATTAATCACACTACACTAGCTACTAAAACTAGCCTCATTCTGAAGAAGTGAGCCTATATATATAGTATATACACCAAAATATACTTTTGGGTTCCTTTCATGATTGAATGACAGCAAAACTTCAAATGTCTCGATCAGTAAATGGGAGGAGTTAATTGATATATTTTTAGCCTGAAAATATATCCGATTTTATCTTCTTGCTTATAATCAGTTGGTGCTTTGTAAGTAACATCCTGAAATAGCATTCTGAAAGAGCTTACAGAGAACCTCCACTCCCTCACTCACTATGGATTCACTTCTTGTTTCACAACTCTTGGGACAAAAGAAGGTTTCACAAACCCTCCCTCCTCCATCTTCTCTTCCTCCTGCTTCTGAGTAGTGTGTCTTGCAGTGTCTCGCTCCACTCCTCCCCCACCTCCCTCTTTCCTTCCCACTTCCTCTCCTCTCTTGGGAGGGTTGGAGATGGCCACGTCAATATTCTTGAGGCCAAGCTGGTGTCCGTCCAGCTTCATAACTGCAGCATTTGCTGATGACTGTGTGTGTGTGTGTGTGTGTGTGTGTGTGTGTGTGCGTGTGTGCATGTGTGCATGAGAGTAAATATTAATATAATCAATATGTCTACCACAACTGAATAACAACTCTATTGTTGCTGCATTGTCATACAATGACATCATGTATATTATCATGACATCACAATTACCTCACTGCAGTACTCAATGTAGGCGAACCCCTTGGACCGTCCAGCCCTGTTTCGTACAAGACGAACTTCCTTCACCTCCCCACACTATGGAGAATGGTCAAAAACAAAAAATTAACAACTGGAGCAGGTCTTTCATGGCTACCTGTCTCACCTCTGTGAAGAGTTTCTTCAGATCCTCCTCACCGTAGTTGTGTTGGATGTTGGACACATACACTGTAGCCCTGCTGTTGCCATGAGAACGCTGGGAGGGAGGGAGGGAGGGAGGGAGGGAGGGAGGGAAAAAGGGAGGGAGGGAGGGAAAAAGGGAGGGAGGGAGGGAGGGAAAAAGGGAGGGAGGAGAGAAAATTCAAGCAGACTCAGTTAACATAATTTCTTTGCAAACTATTATGAAAAATAAAAAAAAATCAAACTTCTGGCACTGCCCACCTTGGGTTGATTCCCTCCACCTCCTCTCCCTCCTCCCTTCTCTCGGAAGGGTGACACAAACATTGGTCTACCGTTCATATCACTGCGATCCATCCCCAGTGCTCGTTGGATGGGGGCTGGAGAGGAGAACTCAATGTAGGCGTAGATATTGGCTCTTCCTCCGGACTTGCCCCCTTTGGTCTTGATGAGACGAATGTCTGATAGTTCACCACACTGTGTGTGTGTGTGTGTGTGTGTGTGTGTGTGTGTGTGTGTGTGTGTGTGTGTGTGTGTGTGTGTGTGTGTGTGTGTGTGTGTGTGTGTGTGAGTGTATGTGTGTGTGCGTGTGTGTGCGTGTGTGTGCGTGAGTGCGTGCGTGCTATGTGAAGTCAGCAAGCTACCAAGCAGTTCTGTAACACCAAACATACCTCTGAAAACTTGTCCTCTAATTCTTTCTCAGTTGTGGAAAACGGCAAGTTGCTCACAAACACAGTCCTCCCCTCCTTCGAACCCTCTCCCTCCCTTTCTCCTCCTCCCCCAATCTCCATCTCTCCCTCAACATCCCTGGTCTCCACCCTAGCCTCCGCTGTCTCCGCTCTCCTTCCTGTGTCTGGAGATACCTCAGTTTTAACTGGCTCCACCACCGGCTGTGTTTCCATGGCAACCATAGTCTTGGTATCCTCTGACATGTTACCCACTGCAAGAAAAAGAACACAGCCCATCACGTTTACAAGTTACAAATTCTTTTTAGGTATTTCATTGGTAAGGGAAAAATTTGATGCTTAAAGTTATCAGGACATCATGCTGTTGTCTTAGCCTTGTTCCTGGGCCTTCCCACCATCCAGTTTTTGATCGCTTGCAGTATGCAAAACGGAGGG
>OX422192.1:944508-1054508 GCA_949130485.1 Agelas oroides | reverse complement strand
ATCTACTGCTCCCAGGCCCTTCTGTCTTTGACAGGCTTACTTACACCTCTTACTCCGGTCCTCTTGCAGCAATGAAGCAAGGCGAAGATGAAAAGGAAAAATGGCTGAAAAAAATTATGATAACTTCCTCTGTGGACGTACCGACTATCTCCTCGTGTTCCTCTCCTAGTCTCTCCTGAGCCCGGACATAACCAGTCCAGAACTCCACCACCCACGGACAGTTTCTCACGGCCTGCTTGTACCCTGTCAACAGAACAGACCTCACACGGGCAAAGTTCTGACCCTGGAACACAAGTGCATGATGGAATGAGGTTAATAAAATGGCTTACAATGGTTGAAAATGGTTTGTTAATGGCTTTTTGCAAGAAGTCATAACAAATGTCAATAAATGTCGTAAACTTCTTGCAAAAACTGCGCTCACAAGATTCTTCTAAGAACTATGCTCAGAAATCATGCAATGATTCTTGTAAGAATAATATTGATAATCTTTCTGAGATTATGCATGACATTTCCAGTGATTCAAAATTAATGGCCCATTGAAATCGCTGAAAACTGGCCGCCTGTGAACTGATTGGTCAACATCCAACCATTAATTATGATATTGGATGTGTAGTTTCAGAATGAGGTTGAAAGTGACATGAACTGGTACCAGAATGGGACCCATACCAGGAAGGTGAGGTATTCCTTCCACAGCTTGGTGTCCAGACAGTGGTGGGGTATCGCCTGGAGGTAGAGCATGTTGAGGAATGTTGGGTCTGCCTTGGTGGACTTGGCGTGGGAGATGTAGGAATGATAGGAGTCCAAGGTGGGTGGGGTCGAGGATTGCTGGGGGTCAAAGGTGAAGTAAATATAGCAGCTGTATGTTGTATAGACTGGTTTCAAAGGTGAACTAATAGTCTACATAGTACCCTTAAAATTAATGAAGAACAAATGTATGTGAAATTTTGCCCCCAGAATACTGTTTCAGGGCATATCTTGTTAGTCTCAAGGTATCACAATCAGCGGCAAGTGATCCTAAAACTGGACAGTGGGAAGGCTTGGGGCTATGTCTGTACTAGAAAGGTTCCACTGCCCATGTTCCCAGACACCTGGCCAGCTTTTCATTACTTGTAGTACAAAACAAACAACAAACAACAAACAAACAAACAAACAAACAACAAACAAACAAACAAACAAACAACAAACAAACAAACAAGCGAAAAAAACAACAACAAAAAAAACAGGCTAGTTGCTTGGGAACAAGGCAGTTGAAATCCCACTGTATCGCTTCTTACCAGCTGGTTTTCAAAGGGCAGGTATCCCTCCAGTCTCTTCTTGGCCCTTGCGTAGGCTGGAAGACTCTCCTCAGTGACCACTACACTGTCTGAGAAACTCTGGTACTCCTGGAACGTGGACTCCATACCTGGAGTGGGAACCAGACATGGTGCATGACTACGTGTGGAGGAATGGGATAATACACCTGGGAATGTACATTCTATCTACTGTCTGTCTATTTAACTGCGTATCTACGAACATGAGGTAATTTTTAGCATTGGATGACAAAAATGACTACCTATCTATCTATCTATCTTTCTATCTATCTATCTATCTATCTATCTATCTATTTATCTATCTATCTATCTTTCTATCTATCTATCTATCTATCTATCTATCTATTTATCCACTGACCAATGAGAGGCACTGCCAGTTGTCTTTTAAACAACTTCTCGACTTTCTCAAACTGAGCTTCACTGGATGAGAGATGAACATGATTGTATGAGTTAAAAGGTAATTATCATACATCTAACTCACGCAAATGTATGGGAGTCAATGGGGAAGCCTCGCAACTACATGCAGTTTATAAAAAGCTGTATTTTTTACTACAAGTCACATGAAAACCTGTATCAGGTACTACAAGTCACGTGCGCTGCGTCTGAATGTGCAATAAAATCAAAGGTTCGTATGATGAAATCATTATCACCATAGTACCAAGCTATACCGGAAAAAAACATCACTCGTTTGTTGCCGTTGGCATTGTTACTGGTGCTGTGCACTCATAACAATACAGACGGCAACAAACTTCGTGATATTTTCCGGTATAGCTTGGTACTGTGGTGATACTGATATTTAAGACCTGCCTACTAAAACTTAAGGTGTGCTGGATATTGTACACTCTGAGAGTCTCATTCCCATGTCACCATGGGCCTGGTTACAGTGCATGGGAATGTAACTAGGATACTTACACTTGTGATCGGAGTGAGTCATCCCCAGGATCATTCTGCTGCATTTGCTAAGAGAGAAAAGCATAATGAGAGCCTATAAATAGAGTTCAAATATATAAATATTGAAATGAGAGCCCATAAATAGAGCTCAAATATATATATTGAAATGAGAGCCTATAAATAGATAAGAGCTAGTGGACCCCAATGCCATGCTGTGTCCCGTACTTGTATTGAAGAGAGGACAGCTTGTTCAAATTGTCGGTATGTATCCCATAGAGCACCAGCCTGGAGAGAGGGGAGGAAAGTGGGGGGAGAGGAAGAGAGAAAAGTAAGTGGGGAGTGAAAGGGAGAGTGAGCGGGGGGAGGGGGGGGGGGGGGGGGGGAGAAAGAGAAGAGAAGGAAGAGAAGAGAGAGGAGTACGAGGTGAGGACACAGAGTATCTGAAGACTCCCCCCCTCCCCCTCCCCCCCCCACCCACACACACATGTACCTGGCTGACATGCAGTCCACATGCAATGATTGCTCTCTCAAAGACATCGCGAGGAAACTCCATTCCCTCAGGCATCACTGACATCCGCTCCACTGCAAATTTAGCATATTCCAACCACACAGGCACCGCTGCAGGCGACAAGAGTCAGTAATGCTCAGTAAAACTCAGTAATGCTCAGTAATGCTCAGTAAAACTCAGTAAAACTCAGTAATGCTCAGTAATGCTCAGTAATGCTCAGTAAAAGTTGTTTAGTGAGATCTCCCGAAAATATGCCCATAGGCGATGAACTATAGTTACTCAAAGACTTACATTTCCCAAGTAATTTGATGGCTGAAAAGGTTTGGTAATAATCAATAGCTAGTGTAACAGCTGAACTTCTCAACATTTTCACCTAAACTACGCCCACTAATCCACTGCACACACAAACATCCTAGATGCAATAGCTGTACGCATGCAATGACTCCGTAATCGAATCACTTGTCAGGCGCCTGCATGGTCAATACCATCAAATAGCGCCTGCTGCCGATCTCTTGTCATGTGCCTATCTCTTGTCATGTGCCTATCTCTTGTCAGGCGCCTGCATGGCCAGTATCATCAAAGGACACCTGTTCTCATTTGTTAGTCCCACCTCATTCCCTGTACCGCCCTGCTTTCTTGTTTGACATGTATACCATAACTAGGTGGGCCAGACATTAGCAATAATTCTCAAAAAGGAGTGGACCTTTTCAGTAAAACACAGTAAATTTCAGTAAAACTCATCAAAACTCAGTAAAAGTCAGTAAAACTTGGTGCATGATAGTCTTACGTACAAAGGTAGTCTCCTACTGCTTTCTCAAACAAGACTCTCAGCTCAACGATAGCCTCGGGAAGACTGGCCAATGGCAGTTCATCACCTAGCCATTCCAGCCACAGTTCTAATGGAGAGAATTGTGTAACACTACTAAAGTTCCCAATGAAATGTTTGAGCAGAAAGAGCGAGGAAGGAGGAAAGGAGGGAGGTCAGGAGGGAGAAAGGAGGAGGGAGGAGGGAGGAGGGAGGTGGAGAGAGGAGAGAGGAGAGAAGAGGGAGGGAGGAGGGAGGAGAGAGGAAGGAGGAGGGAGAAAGAGAGAGGGTAAAGGGAGGGAAGAAGGGACCTTGAGTAAGGGGGAAAAGCTCGCTCATAGTATGCCTGGCCTGCCGAGCCTTGTCCAGGTCCCCCTGTTGCCGTAGCAACTGGATCAGTTCCACATGACTGTCATACTGAAATGGAGACTCTGCAAGCTACAAGGAAAGCAAGCAAGAAGCAGATGAACTCTTGGAACTGAGATACAGTGTATGCTGCATATGGCTGCTATTTCCACTTCAACCTTCTGCAAGGGAGGACAGTGTGTAGCTAGCATTGAGGCACAGGAGATCTGTTTACAATGTAATGACCAAGCCGGCAGCTGACGAGTCGTCGCCGAGAAACACAATTAATAAACAGTGTGGTTAGATAATAAGATGCTGCCATCTGCTAAACATGTGACATAATTACTACTCCATGACAACAGTGCAATCTACAAAGGGCGCAGATCTCGTTGGTCACAGCAAGTTTCTTCCATGGCGACAATTTGATAGCTGCAGCGTGACCAGACCCTTTGTATCTCTGTAAAGGGTGTGGCTTGTGAGACTAGGTTCAAAGGTCACTCAGTAACCATTGTAAAACACAACACATGGCCTACTTGCAACATGCTGTAACATACTCAGTGCAGCTCATGAGGCTCTGTCACGTGTGGAGACCCACTCTCCTCTCTAAACAAAACTTACCACAGCCTCTAGCTCCGTAATCTGTTGCTGCATCTCCTTGTCACTAGCATCGCCATCGGAAGAAGAATCGTCCCCTTTCTCCATGCGATCCACGTCACCG
Organism: Agelas oroides; assembly: GCA_949130485.1. NCBI lineage: Eukaryota > Metazoa > Porifera > Demospongiae > Agelasida > Agelasidae > Agelas > Agelas oroides. The sequence continues at coordinate 1,049,931 of OX422192.1, read as the reverse complement.
TCTTCACCATCCATTACTGCAAACTAGCCTCCTTATTCTTGGAGCCTCGATGCTTCTCAAACAGTGTGTCCTTGCAAAAGTAGGCCGGCTCACCGTAATGCTCCATTTATCCGTATAGTTTCAAGAAAATATTGAAATTACAAAAAGCAGCAAAATATGCATGTTAGTCCAGTCCAGTGCTGTCAAGGTTCATCATAATTTGGTAAGTTGTAAGAACAGTTCAGCAGCAGCTAATCAACGAGTCGTATTTGTATCGTTTGGATGATAATATGTGATGTCACAGGTTATGCAAGAGGTAGATTTTCACATAAGTTTAATACATCTCAGCTTGTTTGCGATCAAAATATCTCAGCTGTAGAAACGTTTGCGATCAAGATCTTCATTAATGAAAATTGCCCTTGATTGTCCACTGGCTCAAGGTTCATCATAATTTGGTAAGTTGCAAGAACAGTTCAGCTGCAACTAATCAACGAGTATTGTTTGGATGATAACATGTGATGTCACAGGTTATGCAAGAGGTAGACTTCCACTTACACCTCAACAGTGCAATCTGCGAAGGGCACTAGCTGTTCCGATCAAAATCTTTATCAATGAAAATTGCCCTTGATTGTCCACCCTGAAGCTCTTGATTGCTGGAGTGTCTTGTGCTAAGTTGTGTGTTAATGATAGCCCCACCTTCTTAGTACTCTTGAGAAATTAATCTCAGTCATTTGGAAATCTTTTGATCAGCTTTTGAACCTGGCTGCAAATGCTTTTCCAGGTGACCCTTAAGGACTATAACCCACATTGCATATGTGTAGCTAGCCTCGTTCCCAGGCTCGTGCGTGGGCGGAGCCTGGGAACGAGGCTAATGTGTTGCATAATCTCTTGTTATCCTGTGTACTATTGGCCATCACAGGTCCAAGATGGCGGCAAATTGGTACTGAACTACCTACACGGTCAGCGTTCAATGAGATCTAATGTAGCACTGTAACCACAACAGTCCAAACGACCAAACGTAGCACAATGGCGCCACCGTCCCTCAAGAGAAATATCCAGTCCTTCAAGTCCACTGCACAGAAGCTGCAAGTGAAACTGGAGCAGCTGAGGCTCAAGAAAGAAGACGTAAGGAGCACAGCGTTTACTCTTGTTGAAGAAAGCGGAAAGGAAGACGGAAAACTGGAGGAACAAGAAACTTACCAGAGCGATGTCTCTGCCCTGGTTGTCACGGTAACAGATACCTTAATTGAAATATTGGAGCTAAAGTTGGAGTATGTTCAGGAGGCGTTGAAGAAACTAATGGTTTTGGTGCGTGAGAACCGGAAGATTCCGACCCCTCCTGAGTTGATGTTTTCCCGGTACGAGGATTGGGTTGATTCCAATCAGCGTCTCTTTAAGTTGAACTCGCAACTGTATGACTTGGAGAAACTCAAATTTGATATTCGAGAGAGGCAGATTCAGGCCAGGAAGGCAATAGCAACGGGAGACCAGCTCACCACAGGTTAGGGGGAGGGGAGGACTGAGGGAAGAGGGAGAGGGGGTGGGGTGATGAGAAGGGGAGGGGATAAGAGGAAAGGGAATGGGAGGGAAATGCGTATGAGATTTCTTGGAGATATGTGGATGTACATACCCTTCCTCCCACCACCTCTTCTATATCCCTCTTTTCCCTCTTCCTGCCCCTCTTCCCATCTCTTCTCTCATCTCCTCCCATTTTCTCTCCTCATCTCCTCTCCCTATGAATTCCCTCCCCCTCTTCTTCCCCATCCTCCACAGGGAGTCAGTTCATCCACAGCAGTGTTCAGAGGATACAAAGCTTCCTCACACGTTTCAAGTTTCCCATCGATGCCACCAGCACCACTCAGAACTACCTGCATGACTTGCTGAGTCCTCGGAGAAATAGGACCACTATCGAGGTGAGGGAGGGAGGGAGGGAGGGAGGGAGGGAGGGAGGGAGGGAGATGTACCATATCCTAATTTCTATACTGTTCTATCGATTTATTCTAGCCCTAGAGACAGCCAAATTTATTTGTGCCATGCAATAGCTCAGCATGTAGACAATGGCCATATCTCCCTTGTACATGTATGTTCCCTCACATGCAAAAAGGAGATGTTTAATATATATATATATAGAGAGGGGGAAAGACGGAGGGAGAGTGAGGGGAGAAAGGGAGGGAAGAGGAGGGAGGGGGAGGGAATGAGAAAACGAAGGAAGGAAGATGGAGGTAGGAAGGGGAGGAGGAGTGTTACTGCTGATCTCTTCCACCAGGCAGAGAAGATGCAGGAGTATGTGTCAGAGTGTACTCAACACAGTGGTGAAGAGACCCACGGTGGAAGAGGTACGTGTGCACTGGAGACTTTTTTGTTGTGTATGTGAAGCGTCCAATGAGCTTCTGTAGTACTATCATCTATTGTTCACCTACATACTGTATATCTAATTGTAGTCAGACTTTCACTTTCGCTGTATCACAATATGGAGTATTTGAAGGATAGTTGACTGTACGCTGTACACGTACATGTGTGTGTACATATCCAGCACATAACCCTCCCCTCCTCCCTTCCCACACTCCCAATACACACACATACACCCTCACCCACACACATGCATACCCACATAGTTCATGGTGCTCACCCACAGCGCTACCACGAGTTCATGACAGTGTTGTGTGGCTACATTGTTGAGAAACAGAGAGAGTGGCAGGGGGAGGAGATACCCCAGGAGCTGGTTTATGTGAGTGGGAGAGGAGAGAGGGGGGAAGGAGGAGGGTGAAGGGAATATGAGGGAGAGGAGGAGGTTTATGTGAGTGAGAGAGGGGAGGAGGAGGGAGAGGAGCTGGTTTATGTGAGTGAGAGAGGAGAGAGGGAGGAGGGGGAAATGTGAAGGAAATATGAGGGAGAGGAGGAGGTTTATGTGAGTGAGAGAGGAGAGAGGGGGGGGGGGGGGATGTGAAGGGGGAGGGGAATGTGAAGGAAGTATGAGGAGAAGATATGAGGGTGGAGGAGGAGGGGGATGTAAAGGGGGGAAGATAGTTTAGACTACATACATGTACTCTGGTTTTGGACCTTTTGGTCGACCATGGATATAAGTGTCCCAAAGCCTTGAAGGCTTTTCCCCTAAAAGGCTCACGTGGGGTCCATGACGATTAGCACGAGAACCTCTGTGGTCCTTAATATATGCTTGTTGTACGAGAATAAACTGCCACTGGATGGAGTCAGGAGGCTTTTAATACACCTTTCTTTGGTGGGTAGAGGACTGGATGGAGTCGGGAGGCTTTTAATACACCTCCTTTCTTTGGTGGGTAGAGGACTGGATGGAGTCGGGAGGCTTTGATACATCTCTTTTCTCTGGTGGGTAGAGGAGAGGACATGATAATCCTTTTGACACATGGATCTGCTTAAATCTCGAGGGGCTACCATTAATATTATAATTTGTACGACTTGAGGGACATGGTAGCAGTGGTTCGTAATCTCACCAGCTCGATATTCAGACATGCACTGCTCAAAATTGTTCAGAATTCATGGCGACGTTTCAATGATGCTGTGACCACTTCTTACCTGATGAAGGTGACCACAGCATCATCGAAATATCGCAATAAAATTCTGACAATTTTGAGCAGTGCATGTCCGAATATCAAGCTGGTGAAATTATAGTTTGACTACATCAGGTAGCCGCAGGATTAGAGAATGTGGAACGAGAACTTCTCTCCTTGTGAGGAGAATCTGAGAGAGAGAGAGAGAGAGTGAAGGACATCCTGAGGGGAAAGAGGATGGGGAGGAGGGAGGGTAATAGTTACAGTTCATCACTCCACACAGACGACGGTGGAGCGTCACCTGATGCCGCAGATCCAGCAAGCTGTCATGAAGTTTGTTGCCCACCCAGAGCAAGACGCCACCCTCCACCGTCAGTGTGAGAGTTTTGCTAGCATCACCCTCGACCAGCTGAACGTGAAGCCACAGCTGCAGAGCAGCGAGCTCGTCCCCTTCATTGACTCCATTACACAACTGAGGTGAGGGGAGTGGGGGGGGTTAAAGGTCAGAGTGTGTACAATCAGAGATGGTTTTCTGTTATGGGGGGAAACAAACTTTTGCTGAATGACATTTTAATCCTACATTGTACATGTATGTTGGTAATAGCAGGTACTTCACATGAAGCAATTCTAGGTGCTAGTGTACGTTAGCTATGTGAACACTGTAGCAAAAGCCCGCCTCTTACTGCTGTCACAGCTGATTGCCTACGTCATCCTATCCAGATGGCAGGTATAGAACCATATGTTGCACACTCTTACTGTAATAAACTCTTGGTAAATAATCAGAACTGCCTCATTCCCAACCCAAGAAGCCAACACATTCATGCACTAAACCTTATGCATGTACATGTAGGCTACTCATGTAGATAGTTTTCATGGGGCGTGGCTTCACTTGCGGAGGGCAAGAGTCGGGGTCTGTGTTTAGTGCAGCTGTGTGCAAAAAACAGGCTAGTAAGCGCTATGTTGAGTCCTTACCATTAGTGCTGAAAGATAAAAGAAGCTGCTTCTCTCAAGGTGAAAGGTCCGTTGTACAGCTGCCTCTTGATTGCACACTTGCCCTCTGGAGGTAGGACACTTAATTGACATTTGGAAACCATCTATAGACCCAAGCTAGTTTGGTTTATTTTTATTTTATCAAAAACAAGATTCATTATGCTCTTATCTACTTGTTATCCCATAGTACTATGCAGGGTTTTCCCTGATACTGTGCAGTTGTAGAATAACAGTGGCTTTGGGGCTGGTCCCCATCTTAAAATTTCCACCTACTTTCCATTTATGGCTGGCTGTGTTTTGCAAAGCTCAGCCAGTAGACAAACCTTAGGGTGGATCTCTCCTTTCTCCTCCTACTGTTTGCACACTTTTTTTTCATCCCTTCCCTCCTTCCCTCCTTCCGTCCCTCCTTCCTTCCCCCTCCTTCCCTCCCTCCTTCCCTCCTTCCCTCCCTCCCTCCTTCCCTCCCTCCCTCCTTCCCTCCTTCCCTCCTTCCTTCCCTCCCTCTCTCCCTTCCTCCTTCCCTCTTCCTCCCTGCCACCCTTTTTCCCTCCCTCTCTCCCTCCCTCCTTCCCTCTCTCCCTCTCTCCCTTCCTCCTTCCTTCTTCCTCCCTGCCTCCCTTTTTCCTTCCCTCTATCTCCCTCTCTCCTTCCCTCTCTCCCTTTTCCCCCCACATAGAGCTTCCTACTTCTCCCCCAACCCTACCGACAAAATGTACACCATTGTGGCAGCTGCCAAGGCACTGTATGACCAGCTGGGTATGATGGGGGAGATGTCCATCGACGGTGACTCATTCCTGGACCTCTGGATCTACATCATCCTCAAAGCCAACATAAAAGACTTGGTGGGTGTGGTCAGTGGGTGTGGCTAGTCATAAGTTTAATATACATTGCGTCTAGTCTCGTGCCCAGCCCGTGCGCGCCTCCTGGCAAGAAACGGTCTGGTGAACAAAGTTGAATTTCTTGGGCTTATTCCCCAAAAGTGGTAAGGACCAATGAGATTGCGAGATCGGTAATTATTACATAGCACTTCCCTTACAACAGTAACATATTTAAAATCTACTTGAGTATCCGTACCTTTCTAGAGCGGGTTTGGCGTAAAATGCTTTGATTGTTGCTAGGTGACACTGTCGCAAAAGTGTGCACTACCCCAAGAAATTCAACTTGGTTCACCAGACCGTTTCTCCTCGTGAGAGGGTGGGGTCTGGGGACGAGACTACATTGCATCAAGTTGGAGGTTACTCGCATGCACTTTAGTAGTGGAAATTCTCCTCCCTTGCTGCTACTTGCCTTTCCTTGCCTCCTCCCTAGGCGACAAACTTCCACTTCATGGCGGAGTATGGCAACCCTCAGCTGGCCAAGGACGAGGCGGGGTACTACCTCACCACTCTGGAGGCAGCCATAGCGTTCATTGAGAACCTCTCACCCGACCAACTCGCACAGCCCACAAGGTAAGGAGACGATCTGCTTCTATAGTCTCATACTCAGAGCCCATCTTCTTATGAATTCTGATCCTATCTTCTGGTGACTATTGAGCCCTTTTTTGGGGGGATTGAGTCGGCAGTATCAATTTTTGAACCAGCCAATGAAACACCTCTGGAGTTGATCATGAAGCACGTAGCGTAGTCTCGCCCCACCCTCTCATGACGATCTGCCAAGTCAGCAATATCGATTTGGAACCAGTTGAGAATTACATGCTTTATTAGTGCAGTGTTATTTCAATGGCTGATGTTCATTCCCCAGACAGAGCAGCATTTGCCCGTAACATACTTTTTGTGTATATTCTTTTTACTGTAGTTCACACGAGTTTGTGGTGTGTGAGACGGAGAGGTTCACTCGTCTGGCAGAACTTCCATCCAGCTGTTTCAAAGTGGTGAGGAAGGGGGTTGTGATGGAGGGATACCAAATGGCCATCATACAAGAGTGGGCTCTTAATAGAGCAAGGTGGGTGAGTAGAATGTAGATGTGTTGTAATGTTCATGCAGTTTATTGTATGGTTTGAGTGCCTTTTTTCTTTATTCTTTTGATGAACAAAACCACAATGTTATAGCTTTGTCTGTAGGTCAAAAAGGCATTAAAAATGAGTATAAGGAAACCCTTGTACCAAGGCTGTTTGGAAGAGAAGTTTGTTTGTTTGTTTGTTGTCTGAATCTAACGCACTTGAAACTCTTACTTTAGTTGATGTATTTGAATTTGTGTTTCGTTGTTCTGTGGTGGAATCTCAAAACTGCATGCAGCCCTTAGTTAACCAAACACAAAACGTTTCAGGTATAGAAATTCAAATGCTGGGTACATACCGTATAAGGACATGCCACAGAAGTTTCTTGCCTCTGTGTATGCAAACAAAGCCCTAAGTTTTCCAGAATGGTGATTTTTGTTAAAACCGCAGCCCTGCTGCCCTAGTTAATGCAAAACAAGTCATTTCATATCCCTAGTGTACAAGGTAGATGTTTAAAAATTGAGATGCCACGGAACTGTCTTGCCTCTTGGTAAGCTAACACATACCATACTACATAAGTTTCTCATCAGAGACTTTGAAAATTCTCTAAAAGTTCATGTGGGGACTACCATTATAACATTATTTTTCGACTGTGAAAACGTTCGGCTCCAGGACTCATGAGGCCATGCTACCTGCAAAAGCAGCACAAACTTTAACATCTGGTACGCACTTCAATGTTGTAGAGGAGGTAATTTTTCCAGTGCATTGAGTAGTTACATATCGACATGTAAATCAGCAGTATCGACGCATGCAGAGCCTGAGATTGAAAAGAATAATATGGCCAGCGAACCAGCATGTGAGCGTTGGGTGAGAAATTAAAATTTAATTATCCTGTACAGATATATGATAACCTTGATTAGAGTATGCTATCATGAAATGCTTGAATTTGATTGGTCAGTGTGAGGGCTCTAAATCACTTAGAGCCACCGTCCGTGGACTCTACATGTAGAGTCCACCCCCGGCCCCCTGGGTAAGACTTACATTTGTAACAACAATATTGTTTATGGATACATTAAAAAAGTGTTGATATAGCTAACACATTATTGTTGATACAAAACATGAAAATTAGTTGCTACGGACACGGACGGACGTAAACAAATCCATCATGGATGCTGACATTGAAATTATGGTGGGAACAGTGCCAGTATGAACAGTGCAGATGGACTGTCAGGTTTATGATAGTGTCACCCTGAGTTTCTTGACACACGGTCTTCGCCATTTATGCCAAAGTTTCATAGAATAGTCTGTGGTCTTCCCTTACGCTCTGCTGCCTTCGAACGTGGAGAGAGGGGCAGAGCTTCTTTTGGGGCAGGCGCTGGTGCGGATGGGCGTAAATTTCAGCCTAGCAGGTGGAGCCAAGGGCGCATCGAGCCGCCGAACAGCGAAGGTGAAGCTTGTTTTGCCTTTTTCGCACAGTAGACATGACGTCGCCCTGCAACCAGCTCATTGCTAAGTTGTTCCATCCTCATCCTGGTTTGAAAAGTTGCATTGTAGTGGCACACTCTAAATAAGTTAGACGCTTCGACCGACGGGATCTATGCGATTTAGAAACCGTTGGGCGCGAGAGCGCTACAGCCGCAGGCCCTCGGGTTTCTAAATCGCATAGATCCCTCGGTCGCAGTGTCTAACTATTATATATGATGCTGTAGTCGTAGTTAAGTTGGACTACCCACAAGTTCAATTGATTGCTACACTGTTCTCATCATGCCCTCTCATGCTGATATCAGTAGGGTATGGGAATATGATGAGACTTGTGTAACCCTCCTCAACCCAGGCTTTAAAGATTATCTAACTGCTGAGACATCAAGTTACACTACCCACAAGGACAGAGTAGCCGGTTAGGTTAATAAAACCTCAAACACCAAGATAGTCAAATTATCATCATAAAAATAAGACAGTACATGTGGTGAAGAGTTCACAGAGCTATGATGTGGTAACACAGACACAAAGAAGCTGATCTACAGCAAAATATGTGGCAGTCTGCTACTTGGCACAGCATGAACATGAGCCCTTGCAGTCTTCAGTACACTTGCAGTCTGGGCCACAGTTGCAGTTGGCTAAGAGAGAGAGGAGGGGGGTAGAGAGTGGGGAGAGGAGGGAGAAGGAAAATTACTAATTGCACTACACTATACTCAAACAATGCAAAAGCTAATTGTGAGTGTTGCAATTGTGTTGACCAAAACGCAGAGACAAACAGAGCTAGCTTACAATAATGCATGACTGTACAATCCCTACTGAGGCATGCTTTCACTTGTACTTGTACACAACCAGAGACACAGGCAGTTGATTGCCACACTACCATGTATAAAACCTAACCACACAACACTACAAAAGAAGCTATTGTCACCATGTCCGAAAAAAGCTACAGATGCGTGCATTTGAGTGCACCACTGGTCCGTTTTTTTACAGGTATTAAGACTTACTAATGGAGGAAAATGACCCCAAAAATTGTCTAGCTACGTTCAAAACTTACTGCATTTGGTGCACTTTCCCTTTGAGGCTGAGGCGCAACACCCTTTGGTACACTTGCATTTGTCCGGCGGACACTTGCACGATGATCCGTCACACCCCTTACAGATGCACGGACAGCAGCCTCCCTGGCAGCTGTTCCCGCACTGACACGCTTCGCCACATCCGCAGTCAGCTGTAGTGTCAGAGGGAGAGATGAAAGTATAATTATACGGTATAAACTTATTTCCCGTCGATACTATCTGGTAGCTACCTACTCACCGCAATTGCAAGGTCCTTTGTCGGCCATATTTCTTGACTTTCGGTTGTTAGTTGCTTCTAACTTTCGTTACGGCGAGTGACTTGCTTCTTCTCTATAGGTCTAGATGCGTTTTGCTTCGGTTTTATACGCTTTGAGCGTGGTGGGGTGCAAAGGTAGGCCGCATGCGTGTGTGCACACGGCCTACCTTTTCGCTCGCAATTGTGCGCACGATCTGAAGTGCGATGTGCAAAATCTCCGTTTTCATCCGTACACCTTTGTATTACGTATGCGTGCAACGTACTGCGTGCAACATATTTTGCGTGCAAGGTATTTTGCGTGCAAAGTATTTGCGCACTGTATTTGCGCACTGTATTTGCGCACTGCCAGTCGGCGGGTCGGGACGAAACCTTCGCCGAGTGCAGGATGTGTTTATGGATGCATGTTTGCACAACTTTGCACTCAGCCGTTTCACAACAATTTTAATTTTTATCTGCTACAGGATATTTACTACAGCCCTGTTGCCAACTGGAAATACACATGACAGTGTCACAGTGTCTGTCATCAGGTACATGTTCCACTGTACTTATTGTCATCCACTGTGTAGTCACAGGTTTCACAGATTAGGGTCTGTGACACAAAAAGTGTGTTCATAAGCCATTATTACATAAATATTGCTAATAAATGTGCTAATAAATGTGCTATCAATATTATGTCCCACCACCCGGGCCCCCTTGTCAGGAATTTGATTACCTCTGAAGACATCTCAAATGCAAGCATTTTATTTTCTTCTTTTAAAGAGCAACTAGTGCACAGTGTAACCACTGTATGAGTCAAATCCCAAATTATTTGGGCAATTGATTCAAATCCCTAGCCTCGTTCCCAGGCTCTCCTTGCTAAGGAGGGGAGAGCCTGGGAACGAATCCCCAGTTTGCCCTCCTCATGGTTTCAGATCCACCTACTATCTTTTAGTATAAATGTCAGAGAGTGGCCATTGTTTTTAGCATCTATCTTGGCAAATCAATTCAGTAGCACCCTAAACCCATGAAGCATATTAACAAGACTGTGTGTTGATCTTATAACTGTGTCATGGGCTGGCTGTACATTATAAATTGGAAATTGAATTCAGCCTTGAAATCAATTTTCAGTTTTGATGGTTGGTCCTTTAGTCTCGTCCCCAGACACCAAATTTTTCGCGTGCGCCCTGCGGCCTTGTTGAAAATAGGGTCTGGACACGTTCACTGGTAAAACTGGGGCGTAATCATACGAGCGTATCGGCATGTTGTCGCACCAATCAGATTGCTCAGGTAAAGTAAATTGCGTTATGCGTCATCACAAATAGCCAGCTTGCAAATTTTTGGGCGCCAAAGCAAACGCTGCAGGTAGCGGATAATGTAATTAACACCTACAATTACCCAATTTACTGACTGCCGTATGTAAACTTGCCCCAGTTTTCATAGTGAAAGTGTCCAAACCCTATTTTTCGAGGAGTCCGCAGGGCGTGCGCGAAAAATTAGGTCTGGGGACGAGACTAGTTGGTCCTTGGGCATGCATCCATTTATTTCAACAAACGAGATGATACAAGGAGATGATACAAGGAGATGATACAAGGAGATGATACAAGCTAAGCCAATTTTTGGCTGCAAGTGAATGATAAAATTCTTGTGTGTTTGATGAGTAAGATAACATCCTAGCTACTTAATAAACTGTACAGGATTCTACTTAGCTTCATTTTCTGGACTAACCTAGTTCATCCATGTCGCCAGGGTGTGTGGATGGATGGAGACTCATTTCAAAGTTTCTATCTCCTTTATTTACACGTCAAGTCAAGAAATACATGATGTTTGATACTAAGAAGGTGAAATTGAGCAGTTGCTGGGAATTGAATTTGAGCTGCTGGTGTTCTGACCACTGAGCTATGACAGCCCCACTAGTAAACTCTCACCTCCCAAATTCCGACCGGTTTCAAATTTTACAGAGTTACACGCTCTTACTCTAGCCGCTCGTTCTTATGCACTCTTACTTGAGATGGTGAAAGCAGGAATTTGGCTTACATGATGATGTTACCTCCACAGGTTGGACTCTGAACACTCCAGCACTGCTCACGTACAGTACTTTGCGGGGTGTTTCAACAACCCGGGTCGTGACCTCAGCGGGCTGTACTGTGGTGATACGCCGCTGGGACGAGCAGTGCTTGTGGACTTAGCTAACTGTAGTACGTACGTTCTGATGTGATAGCTACCATGGTAACCTAGGGCATTTTATTCTCCATTCGCATTTCACAATAATGGTATATATGTATATCTTCAAGAGCACATTAGAACGGGCGGCTTGAGTGAGAGTGTGTAACTCCAATAGAAGCCCACAGTCGGGATTATTGAACTGTACTAAAAATAGAACACCCGGTCATGTGTTTAGCAACAATGGCTTATGTCTACGCAGCATGCCCAGTGCGTGTTACTATTTTTAATACTGGCGGTAAATTCCGACCGGTTTCAGATTTTATGGAGTTACACACTCTTACTCTAGCCGCCCGTTCTTATGCGCTCTTGTGAGCCTATACAGTGTACATGTGTGTATATCTTGTAAGCTTGTTCCAAGGCCTTTCTAATTTTACTTTCCATTTACATTTCACAATAATACACAGAAGCACAAGACGGCTCTCGTTTCCGTGTATTGTTGTGAATGTAAAGTGAGGGGTGAGAACGAGGGAGGTCTAGGAACAAGGCTAATGTACATGCAGAGTAGTTGCTAGTCTCATTCCCAGGCTATTGTGTGGGGGGAGAATAAAAGTCTGGGAATGAGGCTAAGTGATTATAGATAATGACTCATCTATTGTTGGATAGAAACAACTAGGCAGATGGATAAGCAGACAGGTAGATAGATAGATAGATAGATAGATAGATAGATAGATAGATAGATAGATAGATAGATAGATAGATAGACGCCATCTGACTAATACTCCATTCCTTCTTCAGATCCCCAGAACATTATTATTCTTCCAACTGGAAATTTCGACAGTGACTACCCAGTGATTGAGCATGTGCTTCAGTTAATCCGATTGGGCTGTCAGGGTGCAGAGAGGGGTTACGAAACCTGCATCATCCCCCCCTCTCCCCCCAACCCCGTAGCACCACTGATGCCTCCAGCACAGAACGGAGTAGAGATCATGATAGCGGATGCAAGTTCATCATTACCTCGAACTAATCACACTGAAGCCATCGCAACTGGTCGTCACAGTACGACTCATAAAACTGAAGCCATCGCAACTGGTCGTCACAGTACGACTCATAAAACTGAAGCCATCGCAACTGGTCGTCACAGTACGACTCATAAAACTGAAGCCATCGCAACTGGTCGTCACAGTACGACTCATAAAACTGAAGCCATCGCAACTGGTCGTCACAGTACGACTCATAAAACTGAAGCCATCGCAACTGGTCGTCACAGTACGACTCATAAAACTGAAGCCATCGCAACTGGTCGTCACAGTACGACTCATAAAACTGAAGCCATCGCAACTGGTCGTCACAGTACGACTCATAAAACCTCATTAGCTTATAGCAGCTCTCCATACTTTGTGAGCCTTGATGGTGGTACACAGCTAGAAGGCAGCGTACGTGAGAAAGAGGACGCTACATTGAATGGCCCAACCACAGCCAGTGTTGGTACAGGACAACAGGAGGCCTCAACTCGTCCCACGGGCGCTGAACCACTTGTATCCACTCTCACAGTTCAAGTAGAAGTGCACGATATGGAGCCGTTGTTGGAGAGTGCCGCAAACGACAAAGAAACACCCTCCCATCAGTTCTCATCCGATGAACCACTTCACACCACCTTGCAAGCAATGCAACTGACTGAGCACAGCACCAGTTCCAGACCAGCTAGTACTGCTACCGATATACAAACTAACTCGAACCCTCGACCTTCAAACTTAAAGACAATCGGCGTTGATAGTAGCTATGGATTTTCCAGCTCTATTGACGATGGTTCCTGTCCTGTCAGTCCTCACCTGGCTAGCCCACAGAACGTTCTCTCACGTGAGTACGCACAAGAACTGGAGGCCAACTTTGTGAGGACCCACTTGTATGGTGATGGTTCACAGTCGCTGGAGTCAGCGTTGGTGGATACCATTAGACAGGGGCAGGTGGGTTGTGTGTGTGTGTGTGTGTGTGTGTGTGTGTGTGTGTGTGTGTGAGTGAGAGAGAGAGAGAGATAGAAAGGGGGGAGCGGGGGCATATCTGCATGTGTGTGTGAGGGGGGAGTGGGGGGAGGGGCATATCTGCATGTGTGTGTGCCTGGTATTGGCTGACATGTCCTCCTCAGTGAGTGACTCTAGTCCTGCTTTTTAACAAGGAGACGTTATTCTTCATGTATGTGTGTGCACACACCATGACATGTTTGAGGGGGTGAACAATGTAGGGGGTAGGGTGATTGTGTAGTGAACATGACAGTGTTACAGTGTGTGCATATCTGTGTGTCTGTATGGATGTACATGTATATTTGATGGAATGACCAACGTAGGGGGTAGGTAGCCTCGTACCCAGGCAAAGAGCGCATAAGAACGGGCAGCTTGAGTAAGAGTGTGTAACTCCAATAGAAGCCCGTAGTCTGGTCAAAATTATTGAACTGTTACTGAAAATAGAACAACCAGTCACATGCTTAGCAACAACAGCTTATGTCTACACAGCATGCGCAGTATGTGTTACTATTTTTAGTACTGGCAGTAAATTTTAGAGTTACACGCTCTTACTCTAGCCGCCTGTTCTTTGCCTAGGCTCATTTTCCTCTTTCTGCGTGCATGAAAAAGCTCTCCATTATAGATCTTGTTGTGAGACGAAACCTGGAGCAGAAATCTGGGTTCGAAGCTAGCTAGAGGGTAGTGTGTGGTGTGTGGGCATGTGTGCATGGGAGAGGGGAGGGTCTGATCAGGATCTCTTTTTCACTTCAGATGTATCTACAGCGACTGAACTACCTAAGTCTGACCTACAAGATAGACGGCGTCTACACCGACACTACACTGCAAGCTGTGAGAAGATTTCAGGTGTGCATGATTTCACCAAGTTGTAATTTTCTGCCATGAGTTATAGCTTGGTTCTCAGACCTTAGTCTTGGCACCCGTTAGTCTTTAGCTGTATATTGTAAGCAATCAAAGACTGGAGGCATGGCTTGAGTGACAAGCCATGAAGTATCTAAATTGAGGCATTAGAATGAGGCTCGAGTGACAAGCCTCTAAATTTCTGTCTTGCATGAGTCGAATTTTCATAGCCTTCATTCCATTATTTGCAACAACACACAAGTACCTAGCCTCGCACTCAGGCTGATCAACTCCCTCATTGGCCAGACATGGCAGATGAGAAATTGCATCTGACAAGTATTTATTATAGAGTACGTGGTATGTTGTAGATGAATACTTATACATCCAGCCATACGCTGGTTCTTGTACATCTATAAACACAAGAAAGACTAAAGGCTCAGTGACACAGACCTGGGGACAAGGCTGGACCGTTTCCTAACAGCTGGTCAGGTGGTCACGTGCCCCCACAAGTTGCGTTATCAGTAGCTCTTAAATAATAGTTACATTCCCCAGACAGAGCAGCGTGAGCCCGAAGGGAATGTAACTCATTTGTTGGATGTAACTTTTTATTGATTGTTGCCCCTAGCAACCCACTGCCACACCCATTATCCACCTCCACCCATTCCACTTTGTGTTATTCAAGTTCAAAGATTTGGTTGCTAAGCAACATCCAACAATTTTAATGCAGATTTGGATATTTCAAAGACAGGATATGTGGCAAACAGCAGGCAACCTGGCTAGCTGTTTTAGCAAAACAGCAGCTGGCAAGGGTGGTCACATGTTCCCACAAGTTGTTATCAGTGACCACTCACTAATGACCAAAGCTTATCACTTTTGATGTAGTTTCTTTATATAGGTGCCTCTAGAAAGGGATTTTTAAAGTCATGTGATTATTCTATTTCCAGAAATCCCACAACACTCATGAATCAAAGTACTCTGTTGTTCTGCCAGAAAATGGCCACCTCGCAGCCGCCACTTTCCAGTACCTGAGACAAGCCTTCCTCACCATCTATGCCAGTTTACTGAGGTAACGTTGATTCATGACCCCTCATTCTCTGTCATCTATAGTATAGGTTTGTGATAACGTTGTCTCCTTGTTGGCAAGTCTGTGATGAAGGCTAGGTCTGGGACTGATTATTTGGTTGTTAAATTGTAGTGAACACACACACACACACACACACACACACACACACACACACACACACACACACACCAGATTGGGTCTAGACCGAGATCTTGGTCAAAACTTCAATCCAATGTCTGCCTCAGACGCTGACATTATAACCTTCCGGGACTGTGTGACTAAGTTCCAGCAGCAGCAATTACTACAAGAGTGTCAGAGAGGAGCTCTCTGCCCAAACACAATAGACAAGATTAGACACATTCTTAGAACAAAGAAGCACACAGCATGACCACTGTGTGTAGCTAGTAACTGTAGCTGCTAGCATATATAGCTAGTAAATGTCGTTATAATGGTGTGACTCAAATTGAGAACTCAAACGGTTACCAGTTATATCACCTCCACATACCACATCTACCCATTACAGAGAAATTGCAGTGGGTGTGGTCTATGATGTCATTGCCAAATACTTGTTGCTATGGCAATAAAACTTTATTAACTGCATGTACCAATAGTTGGTGGATGCACTTTTAAACTAGATTGGATCGGAACATCTATGAGTTCTAGGCCTCAGAAGACTTCAGAATTGGGGCACTTTTCCATGGAAAAGGCGTGGCAGCCATCTACTATCTATCGATTGGCCATCTAGAGAAGGAAGGCTTGCGAATGATGGAAGCTATATGAAGCAGAAAGTAAATGCCATAGGAAGCTTTGCATGAACTTTACAATAATAATGCATGTATGCCATGGCAATAAAGCACAATCTCTTGGCATGCAGGCTGCATGCCAAGAGATGGTGCTTTAAATTGAGGAGCTTCTACAAACCTTTTGAATAAGGCCAGCCACCTGACTAGCCTAGTTTCCAGGCTCTCTCCTCAAAAATGGGGGGGAAGAGAGAGCCTGGAGATGAGGCTACCAACTTAACAGCTCCCCTTCTTCTGTTGGATTGAAATGATCTGAGCCACAAAATTGCATGGTAAACTTTTTGCAAAATCAATTTCAACTGAACAAGTACCTCAGCAACACACAGACAACCTGCACATTGACACTATTAATTCCCAATCGCTTTTGGTAGGAACTAACCCAAAAATTTGTTTTTCATAAGGGAACAACACAACAAAACAAATTGTGTTCTATCACTCTTTGTGTGGTGTCCACTGAGCCTCTCCCCATCTTATTTGTTCTGTTGGTATAGAGTCTACTCAGGGCGGGGGAGGGATAGGACACAAGCTTGGAATATCACATGACGTTTAGGTCACTAATTGCATTCCTGAGCCTATTAAGTGCATACATTTGTCTGCTTCCATGTTGAGTTTCAATTTGGAATGGCCTTAGAACTACAAGTAAGCAAGGGTAAATTTCCTAGCCTCGTTCCCAGGCCGTTCCCGGCTCCAGTTTTGATCGCTTGCAGTATAAAAACGGAGGGGAAGACCTGGGAGAAAGAGTCATGTGCGTGACGTCAGGTAGACGTGAGGGTAGACGTGAGGGGGGGCGGTGCCCGACGAAGTAACTCACAAACTTTGCGTTGATCAGCCTTGAGTCTACCAAACAACGAGCTGTATTGACGCTGTATTTCGAATGTTACAGTCTCAAGTTCTTGGACAAGATATTACAGGAAGGACCTCGAGATTCTTCGTCGGGCACCGCCCCCCCTCACGTCTACCCTCACGTCTACCTGACGTCACGCACGTGAACGAGGCTATAAATTTCCTAGGTTCTTGATCAGGTCGCAAACTCTTCTATGTAACGGATCTTCCATAATTTGCCAGATCTGCACATTGCAGGCTTGATCATTCTCATGCTCCTCCATAGCTACATTTGGTTCAAAGAAGCTGGGGAGGAGCCTGGGATTAAAGCAAACTCGATGAGCCACCCTTCTGTTAGATTAAGTTACAAAAATTAAAATTTTCAACTGAACAAGTATCTCAGCAACACAGAGACGACATGCACATTGACGCTATTCCCAATCACCTTGTACCTCTGTTTCAGAGTTAGCCCTGGAGGAAAGGTAAAACTGGGAGGAAAACACATCAAATTGGCTACCTCTCTTGGAGAAAAGTAGCGTAACTTGAGTGATTGTAAACTCTGAACACACTTATCGTTATCTCCTTCTTTCTGATAGTCTTGAAAAGCCTTTCCAAGGTCCTCAGAACTTGCGTGCTGCAGAATGGATCCGGTACCAACAGCATAGTGGCCATACGCTCTTGTGAAACAGCATGAGTGAGTGGAGCTTGGCTGGACTATGTCAAATCCACACGCGTATTTCTTCAAAACCTTGTTAGGCACCAAGTACTGTTCTAGTTCAGCATCTGAGAGTTGTTCAAGATAACATGACAATGGTTTCGTCTCAATGGTAGAGTCAGTGTCAGGTAGTGAGGGACAACCTGCTCCACTGCAGTCTTGTTCTGAGTCTCTTAAGGGAGGAGAGAGCCTGGGAACCAGACCAGCACCACTGTTATCCCATGACTCCAGCAAACCAGACATGGTACTGTTGCTTCCATCTTGGGGTGCCACTCCTTCTGCTGTGTCTACTGAGTACTCTAGTGGACCCGGTTTATCTTGAAGGTGGCTGTTTTGTGTTCCAAGAGAAAGGGGCACATTTTGACTCAGATTTGGGGCCACCTCGGTGTGGTTATCCCCACCATCAACCAACTGTAGTCTTTTTTGTTTCTCTACCAGTGCTACACATTCGGGGTCTTTGTCACCACTTGACTTCAACCTAGACAGAAACGTTAGCAGACTGCTCGCATCTCTGCATGGCTGCTCGCAAAATCTTTGAGAAAAACGAAGAGGGGTTCTCTTTGCAAGCAAGTAGAATCTAAGTCGTGAGTTGGGAATGCCAAATTGTGATGGAGAGAGGAGAAACTCCTGAATCTCGTAGCCTAGTTTCTTCAGGATCGAAACAAAGCGTTCCCGTGTGTTTGAGAGCTCAAATCCTTGAACATTCTCCAATAGAAGATACGTTGGTGGGCGATGCATTTCAGTCAAAATCTGCATGAGGTGGAAAAAGCTGTCAGTTCTACGATCAAGATTGTCCCGCCTGTGGCCTTGTCTTGTGAATGGCTGGCAAGGTGGGGACATTGTGAAAACATCCGGTTTGAAACTGTCCATTTCAGCAGCTGCCATTCCACAAATGTTTCGGTTCAAATGAGGTGTGCTTGGGAAATTGTGCCCATACACACAGTTAGTGTTGGTATTAATATCAACTGAAGCAACTATCTCAAAATGCGCTCCAGATGCAAGTAAGGCATAATGCGTCCCTCCAACCCCAGCATAGAACTCCATGACACGCAGTGGTGGTAAGGCCATAGCAGCAAGCCTGCAAAATAAGAAACAGACATGTTACATTAGCTGCTTAGTGTTACTGTATCTAGGTAGCCCACCTTATCTCAGGATTTTTGAAGTATACGGCCAATGTTGTAGTATACGGAAATGAGCTCATATTACTGTTGTTCTATTTGGTGCCCACTGAATGCGGTACTCCGCCACGTCAGTACGACTGTACGTGTACTGCCACGCTGTTTGTACGGGTGCACGCCGTTGGCTTGGTGAAGCTGAAGTTTATTTGGGTGGAAGGGACGTCTTGAGAACTCAATAAGACAGCTAGTGTGTCGTGAACTGAGAAATCAAGTTCGGGTTGGTTCCGCCCCACCCCTTCTTCCAACTCCACTCGATTCCATCACAGAACTATAGTCTGACAGGAGTGACTAGAACTTAGACTCTTCCACTAGCAAGACTGTGTGAAATTGTCCTAACAATCCGGTACCTCCCGTCTGTGTCATCAAATCCTAACCGCTCAATATGCAAATTCTTTCGAACCTCCTCCTCCTCCTTTCTGCATTGCTGATTTGTGCAGTGGCAAGTGATGACAAAGGCAAAGATGTGGGAAGCAGTGCAGGAAGTCCTAACATGAATATATGGGGGAACCTTTCAGACATTGAAGTATTTAACTCTATCAAGCAGTGGGTTGCGGCTAGATATCAGCGAGGAAAGAATGGAACAACATCCTCTCCAATTGCTTCGTTGAAAAAAAATGCTGGACAGAAGCATGAGAATGAGACTATCTCTAAAACAGAACCAGAACAACCTTCTAAATCCCCACTCCGGGCTAGGCTTGAATCACTCATGGCCAATCCCAACATATCACTGGAAATAAAATCTGCACTGAAATTTCTGCTGGAGGGCAACACTACACGATCCCCTTTGTCTACTAATTCCACTCCTGTTTACCTGCCTAACACTCCATCAACACACAGCAGTGGGAACAGACCAGGTGTGCCAACAATCATACGGCCACATTAGGCTAGGCCAAGTAGATCTATTGTTTCTCATCAGTCACTTAGGCCAAGACTAATAACTTTTTTGTTTCCTGTCCCCTGAAGGGCTTTGGAACTCGATTCCAGGCCTCCCCTGTTTTTTTTGTTGTTCGCTTCCATTTATTATTCTGGACACAAACTGAAGAACAAAATACGGGGGAGGCCTGGGAATGAGGCTACCACAGAGGTGAGTGATGATTATTGTTAACTCGTACAAAGAAAATTAAAACAGCTACTCTGCACCGTTTGTGAATACTGAATTGGCGATTCTAGCGAGTAGGGTCGTCATTGCACATTACCTGCTGATACATGTGTAATCAACTACAAATTGCTCCATTTCTCAGTTATGGTATGTTTTAGATCTACACACTCCCTTTCTGTCAATCCTTGTTCCATCCTAGCCTCATTCCCAGGCTCTCCCCGCGTGCCAACAAAAATGATGGAAAGCTAGACAGTGAGGCTAGTTCCATCATAGCTTTTCAAGAACCAGAAATACACTTGGCAATTGATTGATTGTCACTAAGAATCTACCTACCAACTGTAATAATTATTGCAATAAGTAATAACTCAAGAGGCAGAACTAAGAAATGCATGCAGGCGGGAGACTGGAAACGTGCGTCATCTCTTACTGGAGCTGCATGTAGTTCTCCTGTTGCTACTACGTACAGTTTCATGGTTGTCTCTATAGACAGCAAAATCTTTCAGTGACTTCTCAATTGACTCCTGCCTAAATGAAGAAGATGGGTAACTTGTCTGTTACCAACTTGAGTTGGGAAAAACTTTGCCAATGGGGAAGCAATCCTCACCGACCTTTGACCTCCAGTGATGTGTATCCTCAGTAGTCCATGGCTATACATAGCAGTGTTTGTTCGCACTTCTTCACTTTTGCCCCAATGACTGGAGCATTCAGTCAAACATCGGCAAGTTATTTTCTGAGCTCAAGTTGGTCCTTCCGCAAAACCTTTGTTTGGGTATGAGACTGGAAGTACACACCCATTCCAGATATATTGTATAATGTCTACCCATGTAGTACAGTTTCAAAAAAGTGTACGGGGTAAGTGCTCTACAAGGCACCTCTAGTGCCTATCCCTGGTTGCCCCATGATGTATAACTTTTACTTGTCATGATTAGTTATGCAGGTATGACACATATGCACATGATTTACACACAACTGTGTACACACACATCCACGCGTTCAGCGAACGTGAAGAACAATAATGCTAATGCTCATCATGAGGTGAATGACAACGCAGATCCTGGGAGAGGGAATGACAGTGCTCATCATGAGGTGAATGACAACGCAGATCCTGGGAGAGGGAACGACAGTGCTCATCATGAGGTGAATGACAACGCAGATCCTGGGAGAGGGAACGACAATGCTCATCATGAGGTGAATGACAACGCAGATCCTGAGAGAGGGAACGACAATGCTCATCATGAGGTGAATGACAACGCAGATCCTGAGAGAGGGAACGACAATGCTCATCATGAGGTGAATGACAACGCAGATCCTGGGAGGGAGAACGACAATGCTCATCATGAGGTGTCACTGAACGATATTACCAATCATGGGAGAGGGAACAACAGTGCTCATCATGAGGTGAATGACAACGCAGATCCTGGGAGAGGGATTGACAATGCTCATCATGAGGTGAATGACAACGCAGATCCTGGGAGAGGGAACGACAATGCTCATCATGAGGTGAATGACAATGCAGATCCTGGGAGAGGGAACGACAATGCTCATCATGAGGTGAATGACAATGCAGATCCTGGGAGGGGGAACGACAATGCTAATCATGAGGTGAACGATATTACCAATCATGGGAGAGGGAACAACAGTGCTCATCATGAGGTGAATGACAATGCAGATCCTGGGAGGGAGAACGACAATGCTCATCATGAGGTGAATGACAACGTAGATCCTGGGAGGGAGAACGACATTGCTCATCATGAGGTGAATGACAACGCAGATCCTGGGAGAGGGAACGACAATGCTCATCATGAGGTGAATGACAATGCAGATCCTGGGAGAGGGAACGACAATGCTCATCATGAGGTGAATGACAACGCAGATCCTGAGAGAGGGAACGACAATGCTCATCATGAGGTGAATGACAATGCAGATCCTGGGAGGGGGAACGACAATGCTCATCATGAGGTGAATGACAACACAGATCCTGGGAGAGGGAACAGCAATGCTGATCCTGGGAGGGGGAACGACGATGCCGATCGTTTGAAAGGAAATGATGAAGCGCCTGAAGGTCACAGCTATAGTGCCTGGCATTTTCTTACCATCTTCCTGTTGATAGCTGCAGTTGCTATCACAAGCTACGTCTGTGTCCACAACAGGAAGAAGGTGAGTGAACATGCAACTATCTCTATAAAGTTGTGATGTCGTGAATGGCCCAAGAAGTTGCAAACAATAAGAATCGTGGAATAACCCACTCCCTGCACGAGTTTGCGGCAATGTCCCCAATGGGGCCCAAGTACTCTTACTTACCGGGCCTCACCCCACCTCTCATGCTAGCCTCATTCCCAACCCTCCTGAAAAGCGGAAAGGAGGGTTATGGTGTGTGTTCTTAACGACATCCCTTGTCACATGGGGCGGATATAGATAGCTTCACAGTATTGTTTGAATTATGCCTTCTGCAATCCGATTCAAACTCTCAAGTCCGAGAGTGCCCCCACTCCATGTGACAAGGAACATTACTCAGAACACCAGACTTCTTTTTTTATGTGCAGGGGTGTGGGGGAATGGTGAGCATGGATGAAACTATATAGTGTTCCTCTCTTCTGTTCCCCAGGTCCGTGAGGGTGTGTCCTCGTACATGTCTAACAAGAAGCGTCGACGCAGACTGAGAGACTACCAACCTCTGAGCACCACAGAAAAAATGTGATGGAGGACAGATAATTAACACTTGTTGACACTTTGCGGCCTATTATCTATGCTCAACATTACAACACATACGTAGCCATTATGCATGTCAAACAGTCACACAAGCGATTAATCATTGCTGTGCATATTCTGATTTTGTAAACATTCTTTTTATTGTAAATTACTGGTAAAAGTTTGAACTGTATGTAATTATGGTTTTGTTCAGGCAGCTATAAGCAGAAGAAATACGGTGGTTACTTATTGTGTAATTGCAAAATCTTACGGCAAATGGATTGGCTCGTTCAAGAAATACATAGCAGGCCTAGGGAAAATATCAGGCTTGGGAACTATTCATATTTGATTACTTATGGGCCAGCCACAATACTATCATACCAGCATATGGCAGTCATCAAATCCAGGAAATACCAGCTATAGGAGCCCATTCATTATTATGGGTTCACACTTAGGCACTGTAGTGTCATATTGGTAGGTTAATATCAATGTAGAAATGTCAGGCTAAAAAAAGCTATAGGCCAGAGCACATTCAATAACAAGGGGTAGTCACTTATATGTCTCCTGTAGAAGCGTTTGTGACCGGGATCAAAAGTGAATCAAGTGATCACAGCCCTTTTGGGGGGCCGATCAAGGGATCAAGGTAACCTCCAAACGGCTAAAAATCAACAATCAAGAACCCACGGCTGCAATTTGACCTTTGACCCTTTTTCAGATTCAGATTCAGAAATGTTCTTTAGACAGGAATGTTACATCAGCTAAATATAAGCTGGTCTTCAGTAACGTCCTGCGTACATACAAAACAACAAAGTTACAAAGAACAACAGCGACCAAAAGAACAACAGTTAACAACAATGTAGAGGTAACAGAAGAGGTAGTTCATGTGAACTAGTTAAGGAAAATAAAGGCTAGAATATCTAGACTTAAAGGTAGCTCAAGTAGTAGATGAGTACAAAGAGCGATCTAGTGAGTTCCATAAAACAGCACCTTGGTAGTGAAAACTATTTTTGGCTATGGTAGTTCTTACAAAAGGAATGTAAATGTGGTAGCTATTACGCAGGCAACGTTTAGTCTTATGTACAGATAATTCAGATGTATTCTGTAAGTTAGGAGGTGATAAACCATTCAAAACCTTAAAAACATAAGTAGCATTTGGAAATCAAGCGATCAAGAGCCTCAGAAGGGAACGATCAAGCGATCAAGCACACCTTTTGCCGATCAAAAAACTTGATCGCGGTCGCAAACGCTTCTACAGGCGACATATAAGTGACTAGACTCTACCCCTTGAATAAGGTAGCATCATATTATGGTGAGGTCTAGTTTGATGTTTGTTGGTTTGAGAGGGTTATGTGATGGTGAGGTATATGATGTAGTGTGAGAGACACTCTGTAACAAAAGAAATGAGACTAGGGTCATTCCCAGGCCTTTACCCGTTTGTCGCTTGCAGTATGAAATTTGCTGTGTAAGCCTAGGAACAAAGCTATGGTAGACCACTCTGTTCCATTTCTAGGACAGGATCACAGGTAGTGGTTAAATGGATATTGATGTACATTAAAAAGATTGCCTTTACATAAGTAGCTAAATACTGTAACAATGGTCTATGACATTGTTTGTGATTTCTGTTTCACCGGCTTGTGGTATTGAACTGGTTGAAGTAGTCGGCAGTAGGAGGGTTGGTGTAGACCTCCTTGTTGAGGTGCTCTTGCCTGGGATGGAGGGGGGAGAGGGAAGAAAAAGGAAGAGAGCAGGAGAGATGTATTACTACATACGTACATGTAGATAGAATCATAGAGTGGCATGTCTCCTAGCGCCATGTTCTTTCTTGTTGAGGAAATAAACCTGTACTTGTACGAGGCTCAACTGTTCCTTGGCCTCATCTGTAGTGTAGTCTGGGAATTTTACTACCTATTGATCTTAATTGTGATTAGTTTATGGTCATGTAGTCCACACTGGACAGGAAGTAGCAAGATAGACTTTGAAAGCTGATTGGCTACATTCTGACACTCAGAGCCACTAAATCTGCTCCCTTGAAGAATACATCTCCAGGAAGGTGAGACCAACTTGAACCCGCAAAGTCTCAACTACATAGAGACTAAGAGACTAGAGAGTCTGTATAACACTAACATATACATTACAGTTAGGCAGCTGATGACACAATTTTGCCTGTTTGCAAGTCATTGTACTTTTCCTAGCCTCCACCCCAGTTCTGGTCACTCATACGTAGTACTTCAAGTGACAAGAACTCGGCTGACAGTCTGAGTGCTAGACTAACTTTGCTCTCTGCTCTGCAGCCAGCTGTCTGTTCTCCTCAGCTAGTTTCCTTCTGAGGTCTTTCTGCTTCTTCTCCAGCTGGGACTCCAGGACCAGGCCGGCCTTTGCCTCTGCCACGCGCCGACGGTCCCACTCCTTCTCTCGTTCCCTCTCTTCACTCCTTAGTGCCTGCATGTGTGTGTTGTTGGGAGGGTGAGAAATTGGATTGGGGGAATATGTTTTGTTTCCAGATCTGCATTGGTAGTTCATCACATGCATAACCCACATTTTATCATATAGCCACTTTTTCTCTATCACTACAAGACAAAATCTGCTGCAAACAAGCACACACACATGCACACACGCATGCACACGCACGCACACACACACACACACACACACGCACGCACACACACACACACACACACACACACACACACACACACACACACACACACACACACACACACACCTCCTTCTCCCTCAGCTGCATCTCCTGTGTATCCCTGACCTCCTGCACTTGGCTAGGACTCATCCCCTTCCACCGATCAGTAATCACTCGAGTGGGACCAAACGCACTCTGTGCCACGCCTGGATTCTCAGTGAGCATGTCACCATGAATGTGGTTATAGAGCTCAGTATAGTTGTCGTCCTGCTCCTGCACATGTTGCTGCTGCTCCTGAGCGGTTTTCTCCTTTGCCTGGGGGGGGGAGGACATAGGATGAGGAGGAAGGGGGACATAGGATGAGGAGGAGGGGGACATAGGATGAGGAGGAGGGGGACATAGGATGAGGAGGAAGGGGGACGTAGGATGAGGAGGAAGGGGGACGTAGGATGAGGAGGAAGGGGGACATAGGATGAGGAGGAGGGGGACATAGGATGAGGAGGAAGGGGGACATAGGATGAGGAGGAAGGGGGACATAGGATGAGGAGGAGGGCACATAGGATGAGGAGGAGGGGGACATAGGATGAGGAGGAAGGGGGACATAGGATGAGGAGGAAGGGGGACGTAGGATGAGGAGGAAGGGGGACATAGGATGAGGAGGAAGGGGGACATAGGATGAGGAGGAAGGGGGATATAGGATGAGGAGGAGGGGGACATAGGATGAGGAGGAGGGGGACATAGGATGAGGAGGAGGGGGACATAGGATGAGGAGGAAGGGGGACATAGGATGAGGAGATGGAGGAGGGAGGTATGAGATACATAACATATTACACATATGCAGGCGAGGAAGGACTGTGGATATACATTTACACATAATTCATGTTACATGTACTTTTTGTGTATTTTTTGTGTTTTAGCAAATATGAAAATAGTACACACTCTTTCTTCTCACCCTCAGCAGTGCAATCACAGCCAAGAGAACAAGTGTCCCACCTCACACACACCCTCCTCCCTCCCTTCCCCCTCTCCCACTCTCACCAGTGCAAGGTTGTAATCTTTGGTAGCCATGTTGATGGCTCTCCTAGTCTCCTCGTCTGCCTGAGATAGTTCCACACACCTCTGGTCCAGCTCACACGCCTTCAGTCCATAGAGATGATCTGCATGTTGCTGTTCCATCTTTAGACGCTCTTTCTCGGCTGTCTGCTGGGCTGTCCACTCCCTGTTGGTGTGTGTGTTGTGTGTGTGTGTGTGTGTGTGTGTGTGTGTGTGTGGTATGTGTGTAGATATGTGCATGAGAGGTCCAATACATGACATTATGGCCTCAGGCCTCCCCTGTTTTATTTTAGCTACAGTTTGCATAATACACAGAAGGTGAAAAATGGTTGCAAACCAATAAGGCAGATCATTAAACCAATTAGGCAAATTATTGACTATTAGAAATTGACTCACCGACAGTTCAAGAACAACACTACCTGCTGCCACCCCCCCCCCCCCCCCCCCCCCCCCAACACACACCAAGAGTGCACGATAACGTCATTTTGAAAATTTTTAAATGACATCATCATGTGCTCTTGCACACACACCCATCACACACCTCATCTGCTCCTGCTGTAGTTTCTTTCTCTTCTCGTACATCAGATCCTCTCCTGCAAGCTTCTGCAAACCAGACACCGTGAGACGAGAGTCTTCGTCTGAGACACGTGCTGGGAGATCCTTCTTCTTGGCATCAGGGTCGTAAAGGTCAAACTCACGTCTGTCCTGCACATGTTGGTGCTCTTTACGATACTCATTCAGAGACTGGGAGGGAGGGAGGGAGGGAGGGAGGGAGGGAGGGAGGGAGGGAGGGAGGGAGGGAGGGAGGGAGGGAGGGAGGGAGGGAGGGAGGGGGAGACGGTAAAGAAGGGAGAGCGAGAGAGGGCCAGGGCAAAGAGAAGTGAGGAAAGAAAAAGACAAAGAGTGAGGAGGATGAGGGAGGGAAGGAGGCAGAGGTAGGAAAATGAAGTGAAAGAAGGACAAAGTGAGGGAGAGTGAAGGAGGGAAGGAAAAAGAATAAGGGAGGATGAAAGACGATTCAGGAAAGAGGAAAGAGATACACGTTCCACCGTTTTCTGTCTAAACACAAGAGGAGAACCTCCTCTCACCTCAGTCAGTACTGTTTTTGAAACTGTCGAGAAGAGGACCTGGGCAGTGACCTACCTTGTTCAGTTCTCTGATGTCCTTCTCCTGCCTCTCCTGCAGCAGTTCTGTAACCTTGTCATTACGCTTCATCTCAGCAGCTGCAGGGAACAAAGACAAGATTAATACAGCCAATGTCGTTGTGAAACTAGGGCTGTAGTAATTTCCATGTGCCCACGCTAGGAATGCTCATGAGGGAAGAAGAATCAGTAAGCTGTAAGGCCCCAATTCGTTGATTTTTAGTTTCTCATCAGGTGCTTCCCCTGCACACAATGCGGGCGGGCGGGTATTACCATTATGTATTCAGCAATAGCTAGCAGATATTTCTCACGACAGAGCCGAACAAACATGATGCCAGGAGGATCAGCGCTGGTCATACGCCATTGCAAAAGGGTTCTTTTGGCTGCTGTGCAGTAGAAATGTTTGTTAGTATTACGTTCATCGCTACGCTTATCCGGTCCATTACTACGTTGTTAGTATACAAAATTAACGATAAATTCTATCACAGAAAATCCATGCAGGCAGCTGCTAATAATCAACGAGTTGGTGTAACCTGGCACTGAGTCTCACTGCCAATCCTCCACCACAGCTATCGTCACTTGCAGTACTAGCGTGCAGCATCACAGCAGAGGGGCCTAGTAGGCTCGTTTGCAAGCTCTTTCCTCGAAAATGGGAGAAAAGGGTCTGGAAGCCTAGCTGGCTTTGCTAGAGCCTTGTTCCTGCCATCCAGTTTATGATCGGTTACAGTATGTAATCAGTTAGAGATGGTGGGAGGGGCTGAAAACAAGGCTAACAGTCCCACACTTTGCCCATAATGTTTATGGAATTCCAGTGGACCCTCCTTCCTTCCTCTCATGCACTCCTGATCTCACCAAAGGCCTCATGTCTCTGTTGCTCCTCCTCCTCCAGCTGTTTCCTCTCTGCCAACTGCTGATCCAGTGCATTCACATCAACCTACACACAAGGAGAGAGATAAACTGCCTCAAAAATAGATATTCTGCGACAGAAAAAGGTGCATCTGCATACAATAAAGCGTTTTGTACAGATCTTGGCTGTGGTTGAACGAGTACTGAAACAAAGAATATGCACAAAGAGTTTCTGTAACAACAAAAGACAGAGAAAGAAACGAAGCATTTAAAAATGTTTAAGAAAACAGGCAGCATGTCAGAAAGTATGTAGGAAGGATAAAAAGACTCGCACAACCACAGCAGACCCACCCCAATTGTTCTTTCCCTGGCATTGAAAATTCTGCTCTGTCTCTGTCGCTCCAGGTTTCTGCGACGCTCGATGGCAGCACTTTCCTTCGTATCCACGCGAATATCGAGCTTGTACATTGTCTCATTAACTTGTATTCGCCACCTGAAGCTTGCAGCCGAGGTCCCTGTATCTTAAGCTTGTTGCCATAGTAACACATAACTTCTGCGCATGCTCAGTGAGCCCCACCCACCATCCATCAGCCGATACCTAAATAAAGTGCACCATAACTAAAGGTCATCAGGAGGTCGGTCCATGGTCTTACGATCGAGTGATCGAGTGAGCACTTTTTGGAGGCATGGGGAACTGGTCGTCGAATGCGAGAGAGGAAGAGGAAACTGTGTTTGGAAAAGATGGGCAAACTCCACGTCTGTACGAGCAGCAACTCAACCGTGACCAGTTGCCCATCGTCTACTCCTCCGCCTATAACATCGGGTTCCTCGGGATGGAGAGAATCCATCCTTTTGACAGCGGGAAGTGGGGCAAGGTGTACCAACACTTAGTGGGTAAGGCCTTGAGAGTTAGAGATCACAAACTAAATGTTCTTACAATGAGACGTGTGTGAGAGTTTACAGTGCTTGGCATAACAGTTGATAACTCCAATTGTTTGTGTAACTAAGTAGGTGGCCAGAGTGAGTACTATTATTGAGAAGTTCACAACTATCATCGAAATTTTGAAAACACTCTGCTGAATTATAACAATTATAACTGGTTCAGTCACATTACACTTTAGGCCAAAGCAGGAAACATTTCCTGTTTCTCATCCACCGCCCGCATTGATTTCCTGCAACTCACTCTACAGCAAACACGAATACAAATTACCATATTATTTCCGCATTACTTGTGGAATGAAGTAAGGTAAACTTTGTGCTAGCCTGGCGTCGCCGATCCTTTGGGCCATACCAAATTGATTTTATGTTTCACGGATCCGGCCGGGTCTTTTTTTTGAAAATTGAAAAAAAAAAGTAAAAATGCAATTAATATGTACACGTAATCCATTACTCACTAGCCTCGTTCTCAGGCCTTCGCGCGTTTGTCGCTGAATGCGGCCTGGAAACGAGGCTAAGTACTCACCACGTGGCAAGGATGGAGGATGGCGAGCAGTTTTGTATGGCTGAGCGGTATTTAATTAAATTAATGAGAAGTTTGGTCATTTTTATTTTTATTTTTTTGCCTGCCTACCGGGTCATGTTTCTGACCTAAGCAATCCGTGAAACATAAAATCGATTTGGTATGGCCTTGCTTACCTCCTGCAATCGAAGGGTAGGCGACTTCAGACTAACCTCACACATGCACAAGGGCGCTCGTTATTTGTCTTTCTGTCTTGCAGCTTGTCATTCGGGTTTGCTAGGTGGGCCGCGCATCGGATACGAAAGCTAATTTGAAGAGCATACAAGGTCACATGCTGTGTTTTTAACACCATGTTTGTATTTTAATCCGCCCGCCCGCATTGAATTCTGACAACTTATTGGATGAGAAACAAGAAATAAACTGCTTTGGCCTTAAGGACCAAATCAAGTAGCATGTCATGTGGGGATGACATTTATCTGCAAGCCATATTCACTGACATGAAAAATGAGTCTCGAACTTGAGCTCAAGAGCCTGGATATGAAACTTCCAGTTTAAGGATCTCGTCCTGGTTCTTCTCCGTCCTCTGTCCAGATGGTCATTTGCTGGCAGGGAGCAAGTCAGTGGTGACACCACAAGAAGTCTCTAAGGCAGACCTGCTCATGACCCACACTCAAAGATACCTGACCAGTCTTAACGTAAGTGTACCTTGACCTGGTGTACATGAGTCAGCTCATTAGGTCACAATATGAGAGACTCATACATAAATACAGTGAAGGAGGGGGGGCTAAGCCTCCCCAGTAGTTGCTACAGTCCCCCTAGCCCCCCCTATTCCTACGCCCTTGAATGTAAGTGATGCTATGAACAGGCATGAGTCAGCACTCAGGTCACACAATATGAGAGACTCATTACAGTTTGATATTAAGAGGCAGAGTGGCTGCCAACAGCAATGTCCTGGAACTAGTCACGTAGCCTCACTCATCTTCTGTATTGCAGTATACTGTACCCCCCCCCCCCCCCCACACACACACACACACCACACACACATATAGAGTAGCTACAATGTTGCGATGGTGGTGGAGGTCCCTCCAGTAGCAATCCTCCCAAATCGCCTCGTCCACAGTCGCATGCTGCGACCATTCAGAATCCAGACGGGTGGTACGATTCTGGTAAGCCCCAGCTGTGGTCCAGCTATTTGAATTTTGCTGAGTCTTAAGTGAACACCTAGTCTCGAACCCAGACCCCCCTCCAAAGAGGAAAGGAGTCTGGGTTCGAGACTAGTGAACACCTTCTCCCACCCACACACACCCTCACACACCAACTGACCCCCCTTCCCACCCACCCACACACACCCTCACACACCAACTGACCCCCCTTCCTTCCCACACACAAACACACACACACACACACACACACACACACACACACACACACACACACACACACACACACACACACACACACACAGGCAGGCAAGCTCGCCAAAGAGAGAGGATGGGCTATTAACATTGGTGAGGACAAGACTGTGTAGTGTTGAGCTGCAACACACTTAAAAATGTACTTCCTTTTCTCCTCCTCCTCCTCCTCCTCCTCCTCCTCCTCCTCCTCCTCCTCCTCCTCCTCCTCCTCCTCCTCCTCCTCCTCCTCCTCCTCCTCCTCCTCCCCCTCCCCCTCCCCCTCCCCTCCTCCCCTCCCCCCCTCTCCTCTCATGGCAGGTGGAGGGTTCCACCACTGCTCTAGTGACCAAGGAGGGGGATTCTGTGCATATGCTGACATCACCCTGTCCATTAAGGTACACCATCCCACCAACGCTTCTCATATGGATTACCAGTAGCTTACTTAGTCTATCAAGCTTAGACCAGCTATGATTTTTGCCTCCAGAAAAGTGGTCGAACTCAATAGGCTTGGAGGTTTGGAGGTAGTAAGGAAGGAAGGAAGGGAGGCAGGGAGGGAGGGAGGAAGGCAGGGTGGGAAGAAGGGAGGGAGGAAGGCAGGGTGGGAAGAAGGGAGGGAGGAAGGCAGGGTGGGAAGAAGGGAGGGAGGGAGGCAGGGTGGGAGGAAGGGAGGGAGAAGCAAGAAATGGGGGGGAGGAGGAAAGAAGGAATGAATGGTATGCCCTCTGTAAACTATGTGCACACACACACAGTTTATGTTTCAGTATTTGGAGGGCATCAGTAAAGTCATGATTGTGGACTTTGACGCACACCAGGTAAGCCTGCGGTCACATGACTATAGAGTCAGTGGGGGTCAAAGGTCATAGTACACACACTCAGATGCTATACACACACACACTCACCACACGCACCACACTCATCACACAGGGTAATGGTCATGAACGAGATTTCCTTGACAACGACCGAGTGTTTATCATGGACATGTACAACAAGTGGATCTACCCAAACGACAGAGAAGCTAAAGGTGAGGGGAGGTGGGAGGAGGTACATGTTATAGGTAGGTGGAGAGGTAAGTGTTTGGGGAGTGTGGAGAGTGAGGGTGGAGGAGGGTGGGTAAAGGGGGAGTGTGGAGAGTGAGGGTGGAGGAGGGTGGGTAAAGGGGGAGGATGGGTTTGCATGTTCATTATTGCAGCTGCCACCCGCGGTATAATGTTTGTGTGTTGATGATCATTTATTGCAGCTGCTATCAGGAAGAAGATTGAGCTGAATGCCCACACAAAAGATGAGACTTACCTCAACCACATCAGAACGTGAGCAGAAGATATACAGTGGGAAGAGGTGTGGAGGTGTGGTGGGGGGAGTTAGTGGAGGGGGAAGGGATGAATGTGTGGGGGATGAGGTGTGTGTAGCCTCATATTCGAGCTCTCTCTTGGGACCTGTGTGCTATACGAGACTAGTGAGTGTGTGGATAGTGGGTAACACATGCACACACACACACACACACACACACACACACACACACACACACACACACACACACACACACACACACACACACACACACACACACACACACACATACACACACACACACACACACACACACACACACACATACACACACACACACACACACACACACACACACACACACAAACACACAGGGAGCTACCTCAAGTGTTGGACAGGTTTAAGCCAGACATGGTCGTGTACAACGCTGGCACCGACATTCTTGAGGGAGACCCCCTGGGGATCCTTGACATCACACCAAAGGTATGAGTAGACTTGGTGTCCCAGTGTCTTCAATATGCGTGTAGATACACCAAGAGCGCATAAGAACGGGCGGCTTGAGTAAGAGCGTGTAACTCCAATAGAAGCCCGTAGTCCGGTCAAAATTATTGAACTATACTGATAATAGAACCCCCAGTCACATGCTTAGCAACAATGGCTTATGTCAACACAGTGTGTACAGTACGTGTTACTATTTTTAGTACTGGCGGTAAATTCCGAACGGTGCTCTTACTCTAGCTGCCCGTTCTTATGCGCTCTTGCATATGCCATGCACACACGAAATTTCATGAACATACGCATACCACATGCTTACATACAGGGTGTGGCCGAGAGGGACAGGTTGGTGTTCAGTGAGGTCAGAAAGAGGGGAATCCCCATCTTCATGGTTACCTCTGGTGGCTACCAGGTATACACATGACAACCGCCACTAGCAACAGTTGGAGTGAGGGGGTAGCTGGCTAGTAATAAGTGGAGTCACTAATCCTGGGTATGAGCCATGATGGTAGTTGTTATACTGGAAGCAATTTATGTGCTAGGTCTAAGAATGAGACTAATATAAGTAATTAACAGTTTACTCAGGGGCGTAGGAATAGGGGGGGCCACAGGGGCCAGGGCCCCCCTAGTTTACAGCAGACGTAAATAAATTGCTAAGTCTTACAACAAGCCTGTCGGTCGAGTCGGACAACACTCAGTACTATATACGCTGCTTGAACGCAAGCTCACATCTGGTGTGCGCTATTTGGACAATTTCAATATTTCATTGGCGGTTAATTAGATAGCCTTGGACTTCAATTGTGGGCCCCCCTACAACTTTTCATCTTCCTACGCCCCTGTCACTGTGGCTGGCCTCTTCTTAGCGCAACAATGTTGACAAAAGCTTGATGCATTGATGATTTTTAGTGAGGGAATATTCAATTGTTTTACTGGAATACACTGGATGAGGTCTGAGATAATACTAATTACAGTGAACTTTATTTACTATGGCCGGTCTTTTCTTAGCGCAACAATGCTCAGGTGATTGCAGACTCTATCTTGAATCTGCATCGTGAGAAACTGATTTCATCACCAGCTGAGGACCCCCATATTGCTGAGCAGCTTGGAGAGGCTGGGAGAATACTGGGGGAGAGAGAGGAGAGAGACGGGGAGGAGGAGGAGGAGGGAGAAGTGGAGAGGAAGAGTGAAGGTGAGGAGGAGGGGGAGGGAGGAGTGGAGAGGAAGAGTGAGGGTGAAGAAGAGGAGGAGGGAGGAGTGGAAGAGTGAGGGTGAGGAGGAGGGAGGAGTGGAGAGGAAGAGTGAGGGTGAGGAGGAGGGAGGAGTGGAGAGGAAGAGTGAGGGTGAGGAGGAGGGAGGAGTGGAGAGGAAGAGTGAGGAGGAGGGTAAGGAGGAGGGGGAGGGAGAAGTGGAGATGAGGAGGAGGGTGAGGGAGGAGTACAGAGGGAGACATGGGGAGAAGACTGAGAAGGGGGAGGGAGGAGAAGACAGGGAAAGTGGAAGAGTTAGTGTGAGGAGGGGGTGAGGGTGGTGAGGAGGGGACAGAGGGGATGAGGGTGGTGAGGAGGGGACAGAGGGGGTGAGGATGGTGAGGAGGGGACATAGGGGGTGAGGGTGGTGAGGAGGGTGAGAGTAAGGGAACAGCAGAGGATAAGAAAGGAGAAGAGAGCGAAGAGTGAGGAGCTACAGGCCACCTTTCATCATGCTCGTTAGCTTGTCAGGAATTAACTGTAGGACATCACTTCACTTCACTTACACGTATCTTCACTTGATATCTGAATACCACAAATGTGGAGTAACCTATTGCATGCGGTTATAGCACAGATCATTTAGACTGCGTGTTATGTAGTGTTATGTAGTCTAAATACCGGGTATATCAGTGTAAGTTCCAGATACTCAGTCACTAAGATGTCAATGTCCAAACAGGGAACAAAATTGCCGACTGGAAGTCTGCGCAGAAGCTGGGTTCTGTTGATGTGTCATTTGTTGATGTGTAAACAATTGGCTTAAATGAGGCTCCAGTCTTCCTAGTAAAAGTGTGCACACTGTGTTTTTTGATCGATGAGGCTGGGTAACCCGTGCAAAATTTGGTCCGAGGATAAGGCTACTTTTTTTTAGTAAGTTTCACTGCCTGGTTACACTGACTGAACTTGCGACCAGACAGTAGAGGTTCATGAATCACTTACTCATGTTGCATGAGGTGGGTGGTCACATATTCACTCTCTTAACCACTCTGTTCAGCTAAATCTCTGAGGCTACTTGCTCTTAACCAACCAGAAAACGTTATACACACTGCTAACTATCAGTAAATTATACACACTACTAGTAACCAACTAACGAACACTGCACAAGCTGCTAGCTAGCAAACCCACAGTGCTACGTGCAATTGTTGAAAATGGGTGTGTCTAGCCTCGTTCCCAGGCCTTTCCCGCCTCCAGTTTTTGATCGCTTGCACAGAGGGAGAATGAGTGAGTGTCTGGAACTTGCACTGTGTCCGTTATCTTCTCCCTCCATTTTCAAGCAATCAAAATCTGGAGGCAGGGAAGGTATGAGAAACAATTCATCTACTTTATCTGGCCAAATCTGAATCTATAAATCTAGAATCACTGTTTGACTTCAAAGTAGCCTGCTTGACCAAGACTAGACTAATTCTTTGGTTGTTTAGTGGCGGAACGCAAGGACTTCATTTCATCTTAAATCGTTCTCTTTTACGGCCACTCTCTTACACTTCAGCATTTGTGTGAAAGTAATCTATAACCTTGTTCATAGCCTCCCCCTTTTTTTACTGTTTTCGTTTGCGTTCATAAAAATATGGGTTTTCACCACTTTTCTACTTTCATGTATTATTGAGAATGCAGACACGAAGGTGTATAAAAACAGGGGAAGGCCTGGGGGGACAAAGATAGATAATCTCTATGATATGGCAAGTAAACAGCCTATTTGCTGAATAGAGTGTGGCGTGTGAGAATGATGCACAAGAATATAGGAATAGCAAAGGGAAGGGAGGAGAGGTGGGAGGAGAGGTGAGAGGGGAGGAGGGAGGAGAAGTGGGAGGAGAGGTGAGAGGGGAGGAGGGAGGAGAGTGGGAGGGGTGTGAAGGAAACTAAGAGGAATGAGAATTATGTCTGTTATGGTTTCAGTGGAAGAAACGAGAGAAGAAGGAGCTAAGGAGGAAGAAACGATGGAGGAAGGAACGAAAGAGGAAGTAGTGATGGAGGAAGGAGGGAAGGAGGAAGAAGCGAAGGAGGAAGAAGTGAAGGAGGGAGAAGCAAAGAAGGAAGGAGGGAAGGAGGAAGAAGCGAAGGAGGATGGAGGGAAGGAGGAAGAAGTGAAGGAGGAAGGAATGATGGAGGAGGGAGGTGGGGGTAGCACCGATCCTAAAACAGAGGATTGAAAACCGGAACTGGAAACTGGTACAAACTGAAATGATCACAACACAATCGTATTTTTAGCCATTTGTATTGCCTGGATGTTGATTCTGTGTTTTTAATTGTGTTATAACTCCATTTTACATTGTGTGCAAGGTCTGGACTCTAAACCATCAGGGCAGGCAAGGCCTGAAGATCTGTGAATAGCCATGAACCCAGGCTTCTTATTCTAGATCGTGCAGTTTGTCTCGAGACAAAATCTGGAGTGGAAAGCTTAGATTCTTGCAAGTCAGCTACAGAAAAGCCACTATGGTGTTGACCATGCACGCGCGCCGCCTAACGTCCGGCCGCGTGCAATCAACGCATGCGCTGGCGCCGACTTTACTTCGTCGTCCCGTCCTTATATAAACGCTTTGTGAATTGCAGTAACCTAAGATTGAGGATGGAGAAGCGCAGTGTTTTTCTCTCGCTCCCGCTGATTCTGGCTCTAGTGCAGCTTGCTGTCTGCCAGGACTCTCCTGACTGCTCCGCGCTGCAGGTGCCTTTCAGTGGAGCGCCATTCAGCGGTGAGCTAGCTATCACACTGCATGACAGTGCACATGCAGAAACAATGCGTCGTTGACTTACGTACCACACTGCATGATCGCGCGCAAAAAAAAATTTGCGCCGTGTGCGTGCATGCGTTCAGGACATGCTGAAGTGTGCATGCACCTCGAAAAATATACGTACTGCATGCCATGCATGCATGTAAATCTGCATTTGTATAGTTGTATGTAGCATGTGATAACACTGAGCAAGACACAGGCATCAAGCCCAGCTAAATACCATTGTTATACTGTAGCCTACGTACTCTATATTGAATGTGATGCATGGTTGGTTCTGCGTACATACATGCAGATTTTTATATACATCAAATACCCATGCAAGTAGCCTTATTTGCAAATGTATCAAAATGCCTGCATGCAAACCTGAAGCTGGCATTAGTAAGGAATATGAGAGTCGAGCAAACTGTCTAACTTCAGATCATGCATGGAAGAGTTTGGTTCATGAAAATTTGCTGTGTGCATGGAGTCACTGTAATAAATTATGGTGTCAAAACAGCTACTCCTATACTCCTTCATGCACACTATGCATGCATGTTCTCCATTTGCTGACGTGCAGTGGAAGAAGGTCTGGCGTAGGATTACAGATTGCAGCAGAACTTTAACATAAAATGGTTTTGGGCCATTTATTGTTAGACCAATAATTATAAAGGACCTATACAACATTAAGTCAGTAGAAGATACATATATTTACATACATTGTAGCATCTTATCCATGCGTGCATGGTACGTGTTGTGTGGAGTCTAAAGCACCTCACAGATATATAATTATCGTTGTCATGCTGTTGTGCCCACTCAATCACATAGCAGCTGTTTGTCTGCTAAAAATTGAGTGCTTTGGTTAAAATTAAGTTAACACCATGCATGGCATGCATGTTGTTTAGTCTACTTCCTATAATTATACGATCTCCACTAGCCTTTGTTAATTGAGGGGCAGCCAATAGTCAAAGTGCGAAAGGTCCCAGGTTGGAGTATATAGCCATGCAGCAGAGGTTCTTCTGTCTTCCAAGTTCCACTCTATCCCATCTTCAAAATTTAGATGGTTATCTTTGTGTCCTTCAAAAGGATGTCAGTTCCGGGAATCACTTACTATTGAACAATCTTTAGTTCTGCTGAGATAACCAAGAGAGAGAGGGAAGGAAGGCTAAACCCATTACCATGGCTATGGCTTATATCAAAAGCCCATAAGAACGGGCAGTTGTTCTTATGCGGTCTTGCTTATATCTATTCCATCTTCATCTGGCCTCGTTCACAGGCCTCCTCACTGAGTATGCATATATGTAAGTGATCAAAAACTGGACAATGGGAAGCCTGGGAATGAGCCTAGTTGAAGTATGTTGCGAGCCTGCATGTTTTTTGGGTTCCATGGTACTGCTGCATTATGACATTATTGGTCAAGCTTAGAGTTAGTTACTGCTTGATTCTCTGATTGCCTTTCAGCCATGACACTTATACCATGCGTGGGACATGGGAATCCTGGGGAGGTGACATGCTTCCATTAAACAAAGCCAAAAGAGGAGAGCATATTAGACACCACATTTTTTTCCTTACACGTTTTTACATCACTACTCGCTACTGCGTGAATGTCATTCTCTGGTTGTGTCTGTGTCAGATGGCTTCATGCTGCTATTTTCAACCTCCACGAGTCAACCATGGCCATAGGTTATTAAAGCAAAGCATTTTAGCTAAGTAGCATTCATGATAACAAAAGCCTACTTACAATGCTCTTATAGCTAGGTAGCACTGAAGTCTAAAGTGTTATAGCTAAGGTAAATCTGCAGT
Source organism: Agelas oroides (assembly GCA_949130485.1). NCBI lineage: Eukaryota > Metazoa > Porifera > Demospongiae > Agelasida > Agelasidae > Agelas > Agelas oroides. Next base: position 1,011,269 of record OX422192.1, on the reverse strand, counting down.
GCTAAACTCAAGGTTCTCTGAGCTTTTTTTAAACCAGTTATTACCGAAAAGATATGCAAATAATGGAAATCCATTGTAAGAAATGAAAAAAAAAAAAACAACTGTGATAGGAGCACCGTGCAATATGCATTGCATAGCTCACTGGTGCACAGTGTGCAACTATGCAAATGTGTAAATAATAGCATACAGATATTGATAGAGGAAGGTGAACATGCAAGACATGTGAGTATAGGCATGCACTAAATTAGTGTTGGAAGTACCTTTTAATATAGTACTTATTGTAGAATGCAAATGTTTGCGATTTATGAGGATCAGCCAACACTGCATGCATGCTACAGTCACTCTTGCTGGAATGGCAGAGGAGGTAGGATGTGGTTAAACTCAGCTAATTGAAATGACTAGAGTCGTCACCAGTTAATTTCGGTATCTCAAAACAAAAAACAACAACTTTTGCTGAGAGGAGTTCCACTTAAAGTTCAATGCTTTTACCTGCAATATCAATAATTAGTGATGACCCCAGTTGTTTTAAATTAGCAAAGGTCAACCATATTCTACTTCCTCTTCTCTGCAGGTGCCAACCTTCAACTGTGTACAAGGAATGACCCCCAGTGCTGCACAGAGGAGTATATTGAGGGATTGGTCAGTCGCACAAGAGAGCTCTTCAAAGATGGACTGCGAGCTGAACTCAACCGGACTGTGAGAATCTACAGTGCCATCATCCAGAGTCTACAGGGCTGTAAGCTAGACATTCATTTTGCACACATACAGGGATTTGTAGAATCTTTGCAACAATGGTTGTTGAACTAGCAAGCATGCACAAAGCATTGAAGTAGCTCCGTGTGTGGTTGATACTTTAGCGGCTGTGAACAAGGTGTCACTTCGACCATCACGTAAAGGGTGAAACACATTACATAACATGTAGCCTCTGCAGTGTGGACCTTTGACTTCTATATAAGGAATGTAAGAAGGTTTAGGCTTTATGCATTTTAGGTAGTGTTGCAAATACTTTGCAAACCCAGTATCTAACATGTTTGTGAACATCGCTTGCAAATTTTGAAGCCTTAGGATAGGATGATCAGACCAGTGTGTGGGTACATTATGTGTATATAGAGTAGATAATACAGAATAGCATAGCAATTAATGTGCAGAACCACTTCAAGCAAATAAATGAAGAGCACTGAAGTGCTTAACCCTCGGCACTATTAACGCAGAGTCACAGGACATAGCTAAGTAGGCGAAGAAATTCATGTGGTATGATGGTACACTAGATAGCTAGCTGAGACTACACAAAGTCGTACAAGATAACAGTGTCCCAGGCCAAGTTGTCCTAGTATCCCTTTATCTTGCCCCAACAACCCCCTTCCTAATGTAGTGAGCATGTGTAGTGAGTATAGGGAATGTGTGGGACATTCCCCGCGCGGTAATCCTGGATATGTACCATGCCTGTACATACATATTGTAGCCGCAGTATTGACCCGATGCATGTACATACATATTGCAGCAGTATTGACCATGCATGTACATACATATTGTAGCAGTATTGCCCATATATGCTTCAAACCGAACGAGGACCGATTTCGCCAAGAACGTTTCGTTCAAGAGTTATGCTGCGATTCGTTTGCCACGGCGAGCGCTAGTCGGCCATATTCTAGTCTGAGAACGAGTTCACGCGCCCTGGTCTAGTCTGGGATCCCGGGAGTACTGCGGCGCGGCGCTGCACTCCCGGGATCCCAGACCAGGGCGCGTGAACTCGTTCTCAGACTAGAATATGGCCGAATAGCGCTCGCCGTGGCAAACGAACCGCAGCATAACTCTTGAACAAAACGTTCTTGGCGAAATCGGCTTAATTTAAACACATCCTCGTTCGGTTTGAAGCCTATCTGCGTCCAAACTTCAGAGATTTAGCCGCCAGGTGAGCCAAGCTAGTTGTAACAGACAGACAGACAGACAGACAGACAGACACACAGACAGACAGACAAACGAAGTACTGTAACCCTCGCTGCGCATGCGCGCCGAGGGTTAATGACCCTGCCATTGTGTTTGCTTTCAACATAGAAAACCAGCTCAATCTCCTTCCCATTTCTCCATCCCTTCTTCTTCCTCTTAGTTTTGGATGGTAACTTTCTGGAAACGTTTAACAACAGGCAGGACTACCCGAATCTAGACTTCCTACCAAATTTTCTTCGTAACTTTAGTAACGGGTTGCGGGAGAACTTTGTGATTGAGATAGATGCTGAAGACTTAGAAGGAACTGAGCAAAGTGAAGAAAGTACTAGCCACACAAGGTTTAGTGTTGATGAGGAGGATGAAGATTCCAGCCGTGGGACGTTTAGTGTCAGCGATTTTCTTGAAAAGTTTGTTGACAGGCTTGGGGATACAGTTGCTGCTGGGCTTGCAACAGATGCCACAAAACAAAGATGCATTCGAGGAGTGATTAACTCAAATGTCAATGGAACAAACGCACAACTTATTACTTCAGAAATCGAGGAACTTCGGCGGTCACTGACATCAGGATTGAAGCTGTTATCCTTCCTGGAAGACTTTAGTGAGGATCTTGGAGGGTTCCAACCCATACAGCAATGTATCACTACACTTGTTCAACTGAATTCCTGTGCAAAATGTGTTCGCCGTACTCCCCCACTTTGCCAAAATGTCTGTGGAGCCCTTGCTCGCGGGTGCTACTCTCCCATCCATACTGGTCTTTGGACACAATTTGAAAACCTCTGGAATGTTACACGCCAAGTCATCTTCCTCACCAGGAGGGCACTACAAAGGCTGGCTGGGCGAGGAAGGATCTTTGAAGTGGATCGTCTCACACTGGTGAGCTAAGCTACGCATGCATGTATTGCCATGTCAAAGCGCAAAAGTTTTCTTCCAAGCTGCGAGACAAATGTAAAGTTTGAGCTTGAGGCTAAGCCGCTAAGGACAAGCTCTGAGTATCGTGTGTGTAGGTCATTAATTGCATTTCAGATACAATTAAGCACGTGCATTTATTTGCCTCCTTGTTGATTTTCCTTTGAGGATCAGGCCAGGCTCAGCTTGTAGTTGTCATGGTAGATCTATTGGCAAGCTTCTTTTGACCAACTCCTATATTCATGAACATGCATGACCTTGTCCTACCTCCAACTCTGCCTTTCATAGGTGAATGATATTTCTCGGGAGTGTAATGTGAATCGAAGTGGAAGCCATGTTGGCAATATGGAAGACAACAGTAATAATAATTTTGATCTTCCTGAGGAGATTGACATTAATCTTGGACAACTGAGGGGAGGACCCTTTGATTATGGTAACATTACTATGACATGCACATAACATATTAACAATAAACTCCAGCAGCATGCAAGAAACTCATTAAAGCCAAGAAACCTCCTAGTGACAGGTAGAGTAAAATCCAATAGCTCACTTGACATGCATGACTGTTGAAGGACACCATGTCATAGACATTCATTGTAAAAGTAAAGGCAAGTGAAAACCCGGCAGTTGCTAGGAATCAATCCCAGGGCTCCAGGCTTGACGCTGATCAACAGGCTTACTTTGGATGAAAGTATAGTCCAAATACTCCATGTTGATCAATGCCGAGTATACTCGTACCTAGTCGATCAACGTCTTAACACTCCTTAGACATGGCTTGAATACTCATGACAATGGACCATGCATGGCGGTCAGTAGCTTTTTTGTCTGTTATTATCTTCAAAACTGAGAGGATTTGTGATGTAGTGAAGCACTGTTCAACTCCAAAGTGAGGCAGCCTCACAACATGAAAATGATACAAGTCAAAGCGGCCATCTAAATATATTCGGCACCTAGTCTTTTGTTACCAAGTAATGTCCCACTTCTAGTTGCCATATCTCATGTACAGACCCTTTTTTTTACCTTAGCTGTTTTTTTGTTTGCTACATAATCCTATTGCCTTTGTACATAGCTGTCTCTTCACACAGATCGCTCAGGTCCTCAGATCTGCAGGGTCATGTTGGACACAGCTACTTCAAACTGCTGGGATGGTAGCAGGGAGAGAGAGGACGACATTGAAGAGTACACCAATGATGGCATTGATGGACAAGGTATCACTACATCTATTTATATACACTGTAATGTATAACCCGTTGTCTAGGCAACATCCTTCTGAAATCAATATGTAAGATGCTCCTAAAAAGGGACTGCGTATATAGCTGTCACGATATATTTGGTAAGCTAATTCGGTCAGGAGTATAGAGTTTGTAACTCAGATTGTAGGGAGCCATTGCAGATATATGTCTTTTGTAGCTAATTTTTTTCTGTTGTGTGCCATTGTAGTAATACTTATTCATTCAATTAGGGTATGAAAGTTTCATGTTTTTTTTTTTTTTTTTTTTTTTTTTTTTTTTTTAAAAGACCTATGGATGCTTAACACACCAGGGCTGACCCAGCTAAATTCAAACTTTGTCACTTGCACCCATGTAGCCAACAATCCTGTGATAGAGCTGGATGAAGGCGCCCTTGCACGGCAGGCCAACGCCCTGGGCACTCCTGTGAACATGGTTCTTGAGTCCCATGGATTCTCTCTAGTCTCTCCTGATGGTCTGGAGATTCCCAGTGGTGAACCCTTCCCAAGTGGGGCAGAGGGAATGGTGGCAGTTGTCGGGATGGTGCTACTGGCTGCTGTGCTGGCAATGAAACTGTTGTATTAATTCTTTGTAATAATTATGTGCTGCATGCATTATATACCATTGCCCCTGATATTGGTAGGAGCCAAAGTGACATTAATTATTGATTTTTTGGGGGCTTGCTTCCCCCCCCCGATTTTATAACAGGCAGTGACCTTTTCTTGTTTAGCTATAGTAGATTAATCATGACTGGTAGAATTGTTATTACATGACTAATTTCTATGCATCTGTGTTGCGCTGAATTAATATTCAGGGTGGAGTGTAAATGTAGATCAACTATAGCTAGTATCATTTGGTGTTCAGGAGTTCGAAAAGAATGTTCCACCATCTCCACTGAAGAGTGGATGTCAGGAGTACCTGATACTGCATAATTCAGTTTGGCCCTTGAGACAAGATTTTGCAAGCAGGTGGCAGGAAATTCTGCAATTTGATTGGATGGCACGTTTATTTTAAGCTCGAACTTGTAGCCTTTCACAATTCAACTGACCTGATATTTACTGCACACTAACAATTACCTGGATGCCATGTTTGAAAGGACAATACACAACCATCTGTACAGCAGCTTCTTACAAATCGAGTCTACATTACGTACTAACCGAGTCCACCATTTCCGATCTGTGACGTAAATGGTACCAGGCCTTCTCCCGACTTTTCTCCACAGCTACAAGATGAAATGTGGGAGTGGCCTGTGAACGAGGCTAGTTTCAGTATGTGAAGCCAGTGTCTGAACTATTCCTGCGGTAAAAACTGCAATTAGATGTTCAGTGTTTAGATAAATCAACAATGTGTACTAGATCAAGGCAACAAACACTGCTCACTTTAACACTTACAAGCACTTAATGGCATGCACTAGTTCTTCTCACTAGGCACTTGCAGTTAGGCTCAAAAAAAAAAAAAAAGAATAACAAAACATACTTGGAGTATATACAAATTTTGAAAAATGCCTCATTCTCAGACCAGCTATAAGTGGACTAGAATGAGATTACAACACAGCTGCCACATCAATTCGGCTAGTCCAGCCATTGCAATCTTTTCCACCAGCGAAAAGGATCTCCCTGCTTGGTAGCAGGCAGCAGGCACAATATGATCGTTCAGTAGGTAAGTCCCCCACCTTCTCCCATGCGTTCTTCTCCTGGTCGAAGACGTGAATGGCTGAGCTTCGTTGTCGACCATCACTTCCTCCCACAGCCAGCAGAGATTCACCAATAGCAATGGCAGTAGAATCCTCCAGTGGGGTGTCAGGGAGTGTGCGCCACTGTGCAAGGGGCTCTCCAGTTTGAGTAAGGGCTGGGAGGGACACACTGAGTACTTGCTTGTCCAGCCCATAGCCACCTAGCAGGTACAACGTATTGTGTATAATGGTGGATGACATTACACGGCATCTCATGGGGAGTGGGGTGGTAGAGAGCCACTGGCTAAGGTAGGCAGATGTGTCAAGGATTTCCACTGTATCTGTGCTAATCTTACGAGCATCACTGCCACCTGCCACCACCACATGTTGGTGATAAGTGGCAACAGCAGGGTAGCTACGAGGTGTGTTCATTGGAGGGTAGGGTTGTTTCCAGCTCCTCTGTGAGGGAGAGTACACAGCCACTGTGTTGGTTGTCTTGCCAGGAACAGTAGATGCATCAACACCGCCAACCAGAACTAGCTGTTGGTTTACTTCAGTCATACTGAAGTTGCTGTATTGATATCGTAGTGGTCCAGTCCACTGTTGTGTTTGTGGGTCGTATCTGTGTATGTCATGACTCATTCCTCTGTCTGCCACATACACAGCTGTATCTACTGTTACTGATTGTGGGCACACTATTGCTCTTGGCATGTCTGGCAGCCTCCTCCATGTTAGCTCACTGAGGGGGTGCGTCTGAAATACAAAACAAGTTTATTACTTCATAGCGTGTCCTAAAAAGGGCGCTAATTAAAAATTAACCACCAGCACATGCTCAGAGCTTCGGCACAACATTTTCTGTTACATGTATTAACAGTGTATCAGCCATAGCAGAGAGAGAGGGCATATAATTATAATTCTTTTACACTATTTTTAGCATTGTGCTTTCTATCACAGTTGTATTTAATTGTGCACGTCCTCTCAATGCCTCCTGCAGCTTGATACACCTTCGGCAGTAGCTGTTGCAATAGCATGACATTATAGAAATCAGTGGCCAAAGAGTATTAGCACTATAAACAGCTGTGTCCACATATTTACCGGTACTGTAAAACAATAAAGTGAATTATGTTGGCCTCAGCAGGTGAGGGAACTGCAGGTTAAGAAAACATTTGAACTACAGTGAACAGCTGTAATAATTGTGCCCTCCAAGTTTGAGACCAGACATTGTGGAGCCAAACTATTCAACAATAGTGTGTACAGAATGCTGTGCACTACAAAGTTCACTACTGCATTATTTCGAACATACCTTGCTATCTGGTGTGTGCAGTAGAATTGGGTCACTGGACTGTTGAGCATCTGAGAGGGAAAAGTGGAATTAGTAATGATACTATTCTTAGTCAACTGCACTAAACAAAGTACACGGTTGAATTGAAGTCAGTGACTCTACTTACTAAATCAACATTGAGTCCAGTAATGATGGCACGAAGACATGCACAACAGCTGGTCAGCTACATGTACATACTTAATAAGGTTTTAGTGCTGGAGCAGAGGAGGTTGGAAGCATGACATGCCTGAAGTAGCAATTAGTGCTATGTGAATGGTGTAGTCATACTGACTGCCATAGAGGCCTATAGTGAAAGATCAACTTGATTTACACAAACATCTTTTGGAGGAAACTCACTCTACCAGGTGAGCTCTAGATCGGCCGCTATAGCTCTTTCCTTATACGAGAAGCATCTGCATGTTTCTTTGGGAATTCCTGAGGAAAATTCTGTGCATCAAAAAAATGCCATAGCAGTCAATCTACAGCTCACCTGGCAGTATCCACTGAGTGAGTTTCGTCCCAAACAAAATGAAACTCAATGAGGGTGTACCAGACTGAGTTGGAGAGAATGCACTTTTGGCTTCCCTTAATGCCTGAAACTATGAATGCTGTTTGCGTTGACCTTTCACTATGGGCCTCTATGGCAGTCAGTATGATTACACCATTCATGTAGCACTAATTGCTACTTCAGGCATGTCACTAATTACTAGCGTCCAACGTCCTCTGGTGCTGGAGTAGGTCATAAGTTGGGAGGTGCATGTCACATTACTATAAAGTAACCATTTCTTACCATTGGGATACCCTTTCCCTTTAGAGGAGTTGGCAGTGTGCTTTCCTGCAGTTAGGTGACGCCGGGGGAGGGGGACTGGAGGGAGTGTGGTTTGAGTGGGCTCTGAAGGGGGTGTGTCTTCCACTGTGAGAGAAGAAGGGTCCAAATTACAATCTGGAACTGGTAATGCTTCTCGTGCCTTCCATGCATCAAGTTTCCACTTGCACTCACCAGCGTGGATGACTCTGTAGCAGGGGTAGCTGAGCTGTCGGTGTGGGTCCTCTGAGATAGGATGGTGTTTGAAGTGGTCAATCAGGTCGGGAAGAGTCGTAAAGCCCTTGTGGGTTCCAGTTAGTTCGTAGAGGCCAGAGTCTTTTCTCACGATAGGGAAATGTGCAATACCTTCTGGATGCTTTAGGGACAGCGAGAAGCAACCCACTTTGGTCTCACTCTCTCTGACTAGGAAGCAGCCGCTGGAACCATGTTCAAGTCGCTCCTCTGCAGTCTCCCGTGTGATCCCAGTATGATACCACGCCTCTCTCAGAAGCTCAACAGGAAATCCCACATCATATGCATGGGCTGACTCTTGAGGTTGGGAGACAGCTGTGGAAAGAGTATTCTTCTGTTACACATGGGGATACTGTTATGAAATGGAGTACGTGATGGCTTCCAAACATGTGGGGTAAATATGCCTACTTTCAGAGGGCAAACAGACAATCAAGAGGCATGCAGCATGAAAACTTTTTCTTCTGCAACTAATCGTAGGGAATTGATTGCCTACATTTTGCCTACACTTCCTGCCCTCCAGAAATGGTTTCATGGTAAGCCATGCCCCATGAAAACTATATATCACGGCATAGGTTACAGACAATTGTCTCCTTGTGGTATTAAGGAAAAGTTGATTTTCAAGCTTACATAACAGGACAGAACTACAACAGCAGATTACATGTGGGTGGTAGCTAATCCCCCTACTTTCATGGTCGGTTCTTCAACCTTGACAGAATTGTGAGAGAATTATTCCTGGCCTGCACTTCTTTCAAAGTATAGCATTATTTATGTGCAACACTTTGTATTGGTGAATACGTCATTCTTGCAGTGAGAGCTAATGGAACACTTCATGAGGCCAGCAAAGGACATTTATAACTGGAGTAACCCCCCACATCAAATTTTTGCCGGTCAGTCATCATGTGATCAACTTCCCAGCAACTACTATAGCTGTCTAATCATCTTCCTATTTTGTCTGCTTTTGTCAGAGGTTCTAGTCTGTCATGGTGGTTACTTGTTAATGAAGTAGTTTCCTGTGGCACGGTTTGGATGTGACCGCGAAGCAACCACAACCTTCAACATTGAGACAGGAGAGCCATGTGCCCACTTGCCTGCATGTACACAATTTGTGGCTGTCGCAGATGCACTTTCACTGTGCCAATGTCTAAATTATTTACATCTACAACCCCCATCCGCTGCTATATGGTAGCTACATACCACAGCTGTTGTAAATGGTCTCAAGCTTATCCGCCACGTCTTTCAGCGGCGGTTGCTTTCTGAGCGCCAGGAGGAGGTTCTGGAACTTGGCCGGATCGACAGCAATCTGATCTCTGACTGCAATAAGCAGCCTCGTCTTCCTCCGCACGCCGGACAGCCCCACCACGCTCACCTCGTCCACAACTGTCTCGGATACGACGTCATCGGAATACAGTTCCCACGCGAGAAGCTCCGGGTCCTGTATGCCTCTTATGAGGTCGGCAGAACACTTTCGGAAGGCCTCGGACGCTGCGCTAACGCCAGCAGCTGTGTTCAGAGCTGTAGCCATATTTCTTCAAAAACACACGTAGCTCGGTTTGGTTCCCAGACTCTTCCTGTATGGGCGGGGCCGACCGCCCATACAGGAAGAGTCTGGTACACGTAGCTAGCTCAGCACATTCGAATTGTGCACAACCCCTCCCACTCATGGAACACCTGTATTTGCTATCATAAATTGTAGCTGGAATGATGAATGAAGCAGACAAATGCATGTGGCACCAATAGCGTGCAGCAGTTATATCTGACCAGAGACCTTATACAGTGTTACTCTACCATCGTAAATTACAATGTATGTACAATTTTGTCAATCAGACAGATAAAAAAATTCATGGGCATCTTGCTGATATCCTCGCATTATAGTTGGTGAAAGTTCTATGTTGTAACATGTAGCTGGTTATTTTGTCATTGTGTATGGTGGACTGTAATGAGTTATACCTTTCAAACAGGCATAGGCACAGATCCATCCTGTGTGTATGTATACTCCATGGATACAGAACATGAAGAGGAACACATTTTACCCGTAACGAATTTGCTACATTAGGCCTTGCAACAAATACCAATCCAATGACCTTGGTTTCTTTTTTGGCGGAGCATCCTTCTTTTTCAAGGATAGTTTCATCTGTTTGTTCATTTTACCCTTCATCAAAAGCAGTGGCGGATTTAGGGGGGGTAAGGGGGGTGCAAATGCACCCCCCTTTGGCGGCTAGTAATGTATTTTGCGTACATAACTGCACGAGTCCATCAAATGATTATGCAGCAGTGGCATGCAGCAACAACAACCAGGCACACTTACACACTCACGTATCAGTTCCTTACTGATCTACAGACGTTTGACTAGGCCTAGAGTTGCTTCGAGATATTCAGTTCGTCCCGAGGGGTCCGCCACGGCGTGCCTCGGCGTACGAGATTTCGAAATCCACTGGATTTCACGTGGATTTCGGATTTCAGAGTGGATTTCTGGATTTCGCAGTGGATTTCTGGATTTCAGTTTGGATTTCTGCCGACAGGTTTCTTCTTGTATGTTCTTGGATATTTTAGTTATAGTTCCCAGCTTAGCAAAAATTTTAGTTAGTTGTAGTTTTGGTTAACTAAATTTTAAAAAGGCCCTACTATTTAGTTAAAGTTATAGTTAACTAAAACAACACTGTCGGACACTGTACGAGATTTCTTTTGTGACGGACCCCTCGGTTCGGCCTCCCAGCTATATTTTGTATGAATGTGTTCACGTGAGTGCAGAGCGGAGCACAGCAGGGAGAAGTGCATTCTTCGCACTTAACGCTGTAGGATCCAGGTTTGGATGTCTACACCCTGTCACATCATACAAACTCTACTCGACTTTATCCATCCCCATCATGCTCTATGGCTCAGAATTGTGGTCACTCACCAGTACCGAACTGAACATTCTTGAGCGCACCCACCGTAAGATCCTCCGTACCATCCAAGGCCTCCCTATCAGATGTCCAGCGGCAGCCCTCCAGAGCCTGATTGGCTCCCGTTCCATTTTATCCTACATCTCTCAACGACAGCTGGCTTTCATAAACTCCATCATTAACATGCAAGCCAGTGACCTCCCCAAGCAGCTGCTCGAAGCCAGAGTTGCAAACCCCAGAGCTAAAGGAATCACTGTCACCTGGGGAAACCTCCTTGACGAGCTCTGCCTCCCCTCCATCAAACAGCTTCTTAGTACACCCCGCAACAAAGAGACCTGGAAACGATCAATCAAACGGCTCCTGAACATCCGAGCATACATCACCATGCTAGACCAATGCGAGGAATATCCCCTAGGTGACTGTGATTTACCGATTGGAAGACCCGCCCCACACTGGACCGTCACCCTCCAGGACACCCACGCAACCCGTAGGAACAACTTTCGCATCCGCCTTCTAGTAGGGTGCGACGGGCTAGAAGCAGATGCCAGTCGCTTTCGATGGAGGAAAGATCGCAGCCAACCTAATAACCCCACCTGCAAACTCTGCCACTCTGAGCCCGAAGACCCCCTCCACTTCATAGCCAAATGCCCGGCCCTCTCACCTGTCCGATCTCGCCTTTTAAGTGCTACCCCCGAAACGATAAAACCGCACCTCCCAGACCTGGAAGCAGACCCACTGCGATTCGCCGAGGTTGTACTCGGCCTGGAATGGATTAAGGACACGCCCACCCAAATGTTTATCATCGATTTCCTGACCCAACTAAAGAGCGCCCGCAGCTCCCTGATTCTCCGTTCGGACTAGGCCCCCATAACTGACTGCAGAAGTTTGCCCAAACAGGGATACTCTCCTTAAGTGGAGGTTATAAAGAAGAAGAAGAAGAGTGAAAGTGGGCGTGGCAACCCAAAAATTTTCCGGCGCGCTTAGCGCGCCAGTGACTTAACCCCCCTTTCTAAATTTCTAGATCCGCCACTGAAAAGGGTTGCACTTTGTTCACATTTCCCCCGCGCATGCGTATTAATTTCATTTTACTTGACCTTTGACCCCTCAAGGTGCGCCCACGTGACTTGCTGACTCAGCAGAATCCAAGAAAGCTGGATTTGTCTCGACTTTACCAGTCTGGGATCAATGCTCTGCCGTTGTGTCAAGCAACTTCCACGACTTCTTGGTCGTGTGGGACGACCTCGTACATTTGTGCTAGGCTCTGATTCTGCCGTTCAGCCACCTGAGTTTCTTTTGCAGGGTATTGATCTTCCTGAGGCTCATCCTGATTACCTACAAGTGGTCAGCAAACAACAGTTTATAAAGAAGTTTGGAGAACACCCTCCCTTGCTGAGAGTGTTTTCACCTGTGGACAGGACATTACGTCGAATTGCTGTGGTACTTCCATTGCATCTGAGGAATGGCAGTGACGTCATTCCAATACCATTCCTTATTGACACTGGGGCTCCAAGCTGTATGTACTTGGGCACTGGAGCTGTGACAAGGCTTCGAGATGCAAAGGTGATTTCTGAAGTTTCTGGTTTACATGCCTTTCTCCTGAGAGGAAAGCTGTGCAGAGGAGAACAGTTTATTGAGGATCCACCTGCCTTCTTACTGCCCCTGCAATTTGAGGAACTATCTATTCGGGGAGATCCTCGTTTAAATCTTCTGGGACTGTCCGGACTTGAGAGGCTGAAAATGATCTCTATAACTTGATATAGCAGTGTTACAGTTCTCGTGTACAAGTCTCTCCAATAGAGCGTTTTCATGTGACGTCATCACCTTCGAGATTACGAAGGAAAACAGAAAACAGCCGCCATGTTGGTGTACGAGATAGGAGCTTCTATGGTGATTTTCACGAAATAAGTGATATACTTATAATGCTTCTAATATGTGTTGAATTGGACAAAATTCCAATGCTACATAAGTTAAAACAGCTATGTAAACGCTACCTGTGTGTTTTTTTTTAATCGATGTCGCATATACTGCTAATAACAAGTTGTACACCAGGATGGCGGTTTATTTCTAGTATATGGAATTGTGATCACGTTATGAAAATGCTCTATTGATGAAAACATTTTTTGAAAGTGAAAGTTAACAATAAGACATAGTGTTATAATAATGAGTAAGTGCAAGGCAGAGCGACAACAATTCTTCCTCCTGACAGTTAAACTTTTGAGTGGGAATGCCTTGAAGGACAGCTTAGGAACCTAAGGTGGTGCTGTGGCTGCATCTATGCATGAGGTGAGTCCTGGTGAAGTAAAAAAATTTCCCCATTGTCGTCTGTTCTTTTCCCCTCTCTGTCTTTTGCCAAATGGTGTCAAACACATTCATGTAAGAGAGTGGGAAGCCTCTAGACCAATTCACAAACAAGTTTCTTATTATTCCACCTCAACTAGGTTCAATGTGTATTTTTGATTACCAGCTTATTCTTTGTTGTGCTAACGACACAGTTGATTGCACTAAACTTGCCACAATTCAAAACAGCAGACACACTTTCAATTTACTAAACTACAAACATAATGGGACAGTGGCCTATAGTTAACTACATCATGAATAATAGCTTGTGTAAAAACCTTCATGGCTTTTACACATCAACAGCTCCTTGCTCATGCACTGATCTGAATCTAAGACTTGTAAATTTCTCACCTACCTGACCTAAGGTTCACTTCATTTACAAGCAGTAGCTAAACATCTGTCAACACAAGGAGAAAACTACTTTGGAAGTTTGTGTAATATCCATTTACCACATTGTCACTGTTAATTTTTGCCATATCAGTTTATTAGTTGTGTCTCCAATAACTATAGCTGATAATGAATGGGCCCCTATAAGCCAAATCATCTTCCTATGCTAATGAGACTACAGCAGATTGCAGTGAACTTGCAACAGCTTATGTCAACCATAACGGAAGTTTGCACCATATTTCAATAGCACATAGTAGATTGTGGTTTTTGCTTTAAGTAAATTCTGCACATGACCATCAGAGCTAATATGGAGGATTCCTATAAGAATGGAATACAACTTGCTGAGATCATAAGGCCCAAAATAGCTATTATCTACAATACCCTTCAAAGATTAGGTACCTTCTCTCATGAAATCAATCATGTATAGCTCCAAATTTTCGTGGTTCAAACATTTTGTGAATCTCTCCAAATTAGCGTTAATTAACAATCTGCTTTTTTTCATACAAACACACACATGCCTGCATGCTTAAAATAACAGTGGTATAGTAAATTACTTAGGAAGGTCTTCCAGGATGGACTGCGAGCTGAACTCAACAGGACCACTGAGGATTTTTCAGCGGTTGCAGACCTGTCATTGACTTTCTGTGCACACATTCATTGATTGTTTACGTGTACGGGTAGTTAGTCTCGTTCCCAGGCCTTCCCCGGCTCCAGTTTATCCGTTTTTGCATACTGCAAGCGATCCAAAACTGGAACCGGGGAAAGCCTGGGAACGAGGCTAACGGGTAGTCTCGTGCCCAGACCCAACCCTCTCGTAAGAGGGTGGGGTCTGGGCACGAGACTACCTGATGGGTGGAACGCACAACAGTCACATTTATGAGCAGTGTACAGATGTAAGGTCGCTTTAGCATGCGAGAATGATGAGTTGGCGTTCGCACCAGGCTTTCCCCTGCTGCAGCAGGCACATCAAAGACTACTGTTGCCCGTCAAACGGTGCAGAGCAAGAGGGAGTTGACATCTCCATCCAGAAAGAGCCCGAATTAGAAGAGTCACGGGTAACTTTGAACAAAATTTGTGATGTGCGCACGCATACAACCAGCATTGCTGGTGAACTGAATTGAATTTTTGGTGAAGCGTGTAGCTGGTTGAAGTTGATGTTTTAAGGCATTCTACTGTATAAACAACCTATTACTAACATAAACGATTCAGAGGCAGAGTATTGTGGGCTAGGCCTGTGTATGACTATGCATGGTCAAGTTTTACATGCACACCAGGTGTACAATTTTTACTAATAGCGTAGGCGGTTGCACACGCAAACTTGCAAGCTGACCATCTCAGCAATCTGCATAAAATTTGCTTTTATGTGGCCCCAATTCAGTGGAGCCTGCCATGAGATGTTATACGATGACATATTTAGTATGTGGCAGAACTCTGCAATCTGATTGCATATTATACTCAAGTTGCTTTGAACTTCTTATCTCACATTGGGAATAGAGAGATTTGGTGATATTTTGTTCGGATACTTCAGGTGTCTTAGGTTTGATTCACGGCAGCTGCCAGCCTTTTTTACGTTCCTCTATTTTCACTTCAAAACAACCAAATCTGTAATCACGTTACACAAGTCCAATTCTGCAGCCTTATAAGGCAGTTGTGGTCATGTTTGAGTGCAAGGCTCACTAATTAGTAACTAAGCCAATGTACTTGTGTGAGTTCAAGTAATGTCTGAACCTTGATCACATGACTCAGATTCAATTTAAAGAGATTCTCAGAGATGAAAGTTACAGGCTACTGAAGTAGATTTCCCCACCTACAATATAACTAGGGAGATGCTTCATTATTGTGGGGCGAGCCTGAGTGAGCAGCACACTGCTGACTTATGTCATAGCACAAAAACAGTGAATAGCAGCACGGTTTATGACTGTCTGCTGTCAGTTAGGACAACAGTTTATTACTGTTGCTACACATGCATGGACCTTGACCCGAATCATGAGCTGAATCTCTCCCGCCTTTATATGGTGTCGTTTGTGCGTGGCCCAAACCTGAAGCAAAACACACCATGTGGAAGCCATATGCAGCAGCATGTGTACTATGAATATGATTAAGGTTTAGCATATCACATGATGCTGTAATCATTCTCCTACAGACTCCTGTCTACAGATGTGAGCCATGAATATGTTTAAGGTTTATCATGTCATGTATAATCATTCTCTTATAGACTCCTCCCTACCGATGTGTACCAGGAGCCCACTCAGCTGAGGTGTGGAAGAGCCTTTGGAGGCTATGCTTCTCGAAACAGCCAGAAGAATCGAAAGAGCCAAAGGAATCGAAACAATCGAAAGAGCCAAAAGAGTCGAAACAGTCGAAAGAGTCGAAAGAATCAAAGGAATCGGAAGAATTAAAAGAATCGAAAGAGTCGAAGGAATCAAAAGAATCGGAAGAGCCAGAAGAATTAAAAGAATCGAAAGAGTCGAAGGAATCAAAAGAATCGGAAGCACCAGAAGAATTAAAAGAATCGAAAGAGTCGAAGGAATCAAAAGAATCGGAAGAACCAGAAGAATTAAAAGAATCGAAAGAGTTGAAGGAATCAAAAGAATCGGAAGAATCAAAGCCCAAATGTGAATGAGCAGCAGATGTTTATAACTAAACCTCATGCACTGCTACAACTATGCAGCTGAATTATGCTTCCCACAGAACACTAATAATATAGTTGATCGTTTTTTAATAACTTTGTTCAGAAATTTGTAATATTTAATATGTAGCTGCACGTAGCTCCACCGTTATACACACACGTTACTATGTGCTATGTTCGTTGAATTTGTTCCTTCTAACTAACATGGTTTGAGTTTGCTATAGCAACAACACAAGACCAGTTCGTTGTTCACAGTTCAATGCCACCTAAGTCCATTGAATCAACTAACAGCCATGAACCTCACTTATGGAAGTCAATAAACTATGTGCCGCTTCAGTGTTCAAAGAGAGCTGAAATCAACAGTTACAAAGAATTTACACATGCAGTCCAAAAGCAATGTGGTCAGTTATATGGCCTCACCTACGCTCCTTCACCATATATGGTGCATGAGTGGGTGGGGCTATTGTTTATATACCGGTCTGACCTCGATCCCCCTAGTCTCGTTCCGGACCGGCTCAAGATTTTATACAGAGAGACAAGGGGAATAGTTTTTGCCTGCGGTGATGGGGAAGTTCGTTGTATTGGCGCTGTGTCTTCTGTCTCTCTGGCAGCTGTCGGTCGCCCAGGCGCCACCGCAGTGCTCCACCCTGAACGTGGACAACCCCTTACAAAGCCCCGGGACAGGTGAGCCACATCGATCATTTGCATTTGTGTGCACTCCACAGATCTCACTCCAAGTGAAGTGTTGTGTAACCCACTGGTAGTATAGTCCCACCCCCCCCCCTCCCACAAGCTGAGGCACACTGTTAGGATACCTTTATAATTAGCCGTGAAGCCTTGCATATCATCCTACAGTATAAATGTGTTTGCAAGTGGAAGGGGTAGCACTTACGTGTTGCCTGTAGAAACATTTGTGACTGAGATCAAAATAGAAACAAGTGATCAATGTCTTTTCAATCAAGGGATCAAAGTGACCTCCAATTGGCAAACATCAATGGATCAATATTATGAGCTTTGGAAGGGGCAATCAGGCATTACTTTTTTGATCAAAATTTTGTCTTTCAACAGGTGAAATATAAGTGACTAGCTCTTGGAGTGTATACTGTGGCTTGTTGACACAATGTAGTCTCACAAGCCACACCCTTCACAGAGGAAGGGTCTGGTCACGCTGCAACCATCGAGTTGTTGTGCCATGGTAGCCTCATTCCCAGGCTCTAGAGCGCCATGGCAGAAACTTGCTGTGACAAATGAGATCCGCGCTTTTCGAAGATTGCATCCATTGTCATTACGTCACGTACGTGTTTAGCGGATAACAGTATCTCATTATCTAACCATGTTGTTTGATAATTGCGTTCCTCAGCGACAACTTGTCAGCTGCAGAGTTGACCAGACCCTTCCTCTCTGTGAAGGGTGTGGCTTGCGAGACTATGCACAGTGGTTTGTGTTTTGGGGTGGAATAATAGACGCACCAACATGTCCACAAATTCACAGCTCTAACCTTGTTTGGTGCTTACAATTCTTACCTTCCTTTTAGGTCATGTATGACTCTCATTAAAGTCAGTCAGTTGTTTATTCAGAGGATTGCTTGCATTGTCATCATTTCGTATAATGCACATCACCAGAGTATAGCCAGTGTACACAGTGGCTGTCAATAATCACTGGACTAGACTACTGGAATTGACTACTGGACTGACCTTTTTTGCACTAAAAATCATTATTGACAGCCTTGCATAATCATATTTGAAATTGCCTTGTTTTCGGTGAAGATAATTAACCAACAAGTACCAGGGACACCAAAAATATACACAGTGCATGAATAGCTTGTTTGTTGCTTGGGGGCTTGGTGCTTGGTGTTACTAGGTGGCGTTCACAAATAATGGTATGTTGCAAGGAGTGAGAAATGCATAGAATATTCCAAAACCCAGCTGGGGTTTTATCAGACCTTAGTTTTTAGTTGTTATTGTTTTTGTTGTTTTTTGCTACTTCGTAGTTAGGGGGAGGAGGGAGGGAAGGGGAAAGGGGAGTAGGTAAGGTGACGTAGCTAACTAGTAGCCTCGTACCCAGGCTCCTCCCCATGCCGAAAAGTGGGGGAGCAGCCTGGGTACGAGGCTAGCTAACTAGCTATCAGAAATGATTTTCTGGTCTAAATTTCATTTTGCCGTTTGTGAAGTTCAGCAATCTTGTATCAGTGATGTTTGTGAGTGCACTGAAATAATGATCCTATGATCTGCAGATGTTTAGAGAAACTCTGTACGAATAAGTTATCAACCCATCCTCCTATGTAAACATTTGACATTTTAGGCATAATTGGGTTGTGTAATGAAGTATGTGGGGGAGTTGGTGAGAAATGCAGTTATGAAGACACATGACTGCCACCTGACCCTTCTCCCCTTCCTCTCCCCCTCTCTTCTTTCTCCCCTCCCCCCCCCCCCCCCCCCCTTCTCCCCCTCTCTTCTTTCTCCCCTCCCCTCCTCTCCCCCTAGCCTCGTACCCAGGCTCTTTCTCCCACGAGCGGAAGAGGAAATGAGCCTGGGGATGAGGCTACTCTCGCCCTCTCTTTCTCCTCCTGCTCCTTCTTTTCCACTTACTTGTGAAAATGTGGCTTGTTTTTGCATCTAATACGATATTCTTTGTTAAGAACGTTTTGTGATAAAACTGTTTACAGCCAATCACGTCACTTGTGTACACACACACACACACACACACATACAGGTTCCAATCTGGGTGTGTGCACCACACAGACTTCACAGTGTTGTACCCGAGCATACATTGATGATGTCACTCAGCGTGCGCAAGAGTTCCTGCAGAATGGCCTGAGGGAGGAGTTCGAAGATAGGATTGATAGTTACAATGACATTGTTGGACGGGTGACACGATGTAAGTACATGCAGTACTTCAGGAAGGGTGGGGTGGATGTCACAGAGTGGATGGGTGGGTGGGGTGGATGTCACAGAGTGGATGTGGATGTCACAGAGCGGATGGGTGGTAGAGTGGATGGGTGGGTCAAGAGCGCATAAGAACGGGCCACCCATTCTTATGTACTCTTGGTGGGTGGGTGGGTGGGTGGGTGGGGTGGATGTCACAGGGTGGGTTGGATGTCACAGAGTGGATGGGTGGTAGAGTGGATGGGTGTGTCAAGAGCGCATAAGAACGGGCCACCCATTCTTATGTGCTCTTGGTGGGTGGGTGGGTGGGTGGGTGGTTGGGTGGGGTGGATGTCACAGGGTGGGTGGGTGGGTGGGTGGGTGGGGTGGATGTCACAGAGTGGATGGGTGGGTGGGTGGGTGGGGTGGATGTCACAGAGTGGATGTGGATGTCACAGAGTGGATGGGTGGCAGAGTGGATGGGTGGGTCCAGAGCGCATAAGAACGGGCCACCCGTTCTTATGCGCTCTTGGTGGATGGGTGGGTGGGTGGGTGGGTGGAGTGGATGTCACAGGGTGGGTGGGTGGGTGGGTGGGTGGGTGGGTGGGGTGGATGTCACAGAGTGGATGGGTCACAGAGTGGATGGGTGGGGTGGGGGGAAGGGCTGTTTGTTGGATCTTTAGGTACAAAGGATGATGATGTACTATAACCTAGTAGGGATTAGGAGGGTGAGAGATGGAGAAGAGGGAGAAGGTGAGTTAGGGTGGGTGGGGGTGAGGGAGGGAAGGTGGGAGGAAGGGAAGTAACAACCTTTTTAATGGTATGACTCACTTTCAGAACTGTTTACCTTTTCCTCTCTTCCTCCCTTTTCACCTCTGCACTCTCTCACTCCCACTCCCACTTTCTGCCTTCTCTGTTACAGATTTCAGAAATGACTTTATAGACCAGTTTCTGGACAGTCTGCGAGAGCCCCTATCTAGGTTCATCACCAGTGGACAGCTACGCATGCAAGTTCTGAGTCTTGTACAGGGGTTTGAAAACAATATTCAGATTGTGAGAGGGAGAGGATCAACATTCAACGTCTCTGAGCTTATTGCAAACATCACCCAGCGTCTTGAAACACTGGCAGGCCGCCTTCTTGGTGGCACAAACACAACACGACAAATGTGCGTCATCAACGTCCTTCGTCAGCACGTAAACCTGACAGCAATTAACCGTGTGGGCAGAGGTCTTGAACAGATTAGACAGGGTGTCACCACTGCTTCTCGTATCTATGGTTTCCTCCAAAACTTCAACCAAACTGTCGGAAATTTCCGACCCTTGCGACAGTGTTGGGAGAGGCTTGTGCAGCTCAGTTTCTGTTCCCGATGTACCCGAAACATCCCCCCACTCTGCAGCAACACCTGCGGGGCACTGGTCCGAGCCTGTTACTCTCCATTCCTTGCCGGTCTCAGGGGAGAGTTTAACAATTTGTGGAATGTCACTCGGCAGGTTGTACGTGCCACCAATAACACGCTGATGCAGCTGTTTAATCTCGAGAGACAAGTCTTTGAGTTCAACCTGCTTTCTCTGGTATGTGCATAATCAGTATACTTGTCTTGTAAAACTTTGGATAACTGGAGGTTGCAGGGATACTATACATCAGTTCCGAGCACTATGAATTGTGGGTGGGGTCTCAGCAATGATCACTAGCTAGTTCTTGGGACAAGGACCATGGGCAGTAGCCTAGTTTCCAGACCCTTGCCCACCTCGTCAGAAAGTTGGGCAGGGACCTGGGAACGAGGGAGGGTCAGCTTTAGCAGCATGTGCAATGTAAATGGGTGAGTGTCTTTCTGTCTGGAACACAGATCTAGCACCCAGCCTCTTAACTGTTCACATGTCATTGATGTGTTTAATGATCCAAACCTGAAGTCAGGGAGGCCTGGGAGCGTGGCTATAATATGTTCTGTAAAGTAGTCGCAATCAACCTGTGTGCTGACACAAACTGTAGGTGTATACTTTACAGCTGCTGGCCCGTATTATCAGTGCATGTGTTGCTCGTGTAAGGGTGTTTTTTTTTTTTTTTTTTTTTTTTTTCTATGAAATTTATGCATAAAAGCAAAAGATGCATGAAATAGCGTACAGCTAATGCTAGCATACATTAAAGACAATGATTGTAGGGAGTGTTTAAACTAAGGAGTTAGAGTTTAAACGTGTACTACAGAATCAGGTAAATTGTTCCACAAATAAATTGTATGGGGGAAAAAAGAATACATATATTGATTGGTACGAGCAGTTGGACAAACAAAAGAGAGATCATGTATGTGTCTAGATTGAAGAGGTGGTACTCTGTGAATAAGATTAGCCATAGGACAATCCATTCACATAGCTGAAGAAGGTACACAGTTTTAGTTGTTTTCTACGTGCAGCCAAAGTAGGAGAGTTCAGCATGCTATCTATCAGGAGAGGTTAAGTTGGAACTTGCCAGACTTTCATAGGTGAAATATGTTATAGTTACAGTGCAGTGCCAGGGGTTTATGGCAGTAAACAGACCAAGCCCAAGGGCATATAGCCCGAGTTCGAGGCCATAGCTTGAGGACGAGGTTTGTTTACTATAGCCATAAATCTCTGGCCACCTGTGCTATAACTATTATATGTCCCACCTGATTGGTCCTTTGTTGTTATTACTGTAAACACACCTGTACATGTGCAAGTGTTTACAGTAACTTCAACGTTATTTACACA
Organism: Agelas oroides; assembly: GCA_949130485.1. Taxonomy (NCBI): domain Eukaryota; kingdom Metazoa; phylum Porifera; class Demospongiae; order Agelasida; family Agelasidae; genus Agelas; species Agelas oroides. The sequence continues at coordinate 989,314 of OX422192.1, read as the reverse complement.
CAACTGTGTATAAAATCTGTACTATAGTATAGCAGTGTAGTGGACTGTAAACTAAAAATACATGGAGAGGAATAATATGAGCCATAATTTCCCTTGTAGCCCTCAGCAAGAGTGCATAAGAACAGGCGGCTAGAGTAAGAGCGTGTAACTCCGTAAATTTGAAACCGGTCAGAATTATTGAACCGTTACTAAAAATAGTAACACATACTGCGCAGCTGCACATAGACGTAAGCCATTGTTGCTAAGCACGGACCGGGTATTCTATTTTTAGTAACAGTTCAATAATTTTGACCGGACTACGGGCTTCTATTGGAGTTACACACTCTTACTCTAGCCACCCGTTCTTATGCGGTCTTGCCCTCAGGGAGGGTCACAGTTAAGCCCCACCTGTTGTATAGGCAATACTATACTAGGTGGGATATATATTAAAGAGAAAAGGTCTTGTTTCTTGAAGAAGAAGAAACATTTTTTTCTATACAGCTTGGAGATCTTAGAGGCTGTGATGTCTCGATTCCAAGCTTTGGGGGGAGGAGGAGGAGGCAGAGTTCTCGCCGGTTGATCCCTTCAGAGGTTATAGAGAGGCTCAACCAGCTCCGTGGCGTGTTTGAATATGGTAAGCCAGCTGTCCACTGAACACCAGTATGTATTTCTAAGCCAACTACCCACCCACTGGCCACCAGTTTTGTGTCTCTAAGCCAGCTGTCAAGGCATGCTTTCAACTGACCAATCAGCTGTGCTACAGTATGTATGGAAAAGTCAGTGGTCATATGTGTTTTGAGTACATGCATAATATATCAGAGAGTTGGTAGGATGGTGCTATATGCAATACTTAAGCAAAAGGCATGTAACTCGACCACAAATACGTTAAAAGCTTATTTAAGTACTAGTGTGAGAAAGATGCAGGCTTTGTATATTTACCTTCACTATTAATCATCCCTACCTTGTTTGCATACTTTTTGGCATGCCATCCTTACATCTTTTTACATTTTTTTCTATGTATGGTCAACTAAACTCCGCAGATGAGGATGGTCCTGAGATATGTGAACCAGACTCGGAACGATGCAACGATGATAATCAAAGGTGTGGCAGCCGTGCCATCTGTACTGCAGCGTGCAACTGCTGGGATGGTACCATGAGTCGTACCACGAACACACCACATTTTAACGACACCAGTATCGAGGGACAAGGTATACTTGATGGTATATGTTGTGTATGTGGTAGGTATGGCACTTAGGCCTCATTCCCAGGTCATTTCCATAGGTTGGGAATGAGGCTAATACAGTGCATGTGGTAGCTTTCTTCTATTCTGAGAAGGTAGTGTACAATATGCCCACCACTAGTCTCATTCCCAGACCCTCAGCAGGACCACTGAGGGTCTGGGAATGAGACTAGCCTACCATGTACTGTTCCTGAAATTTCAGAAACAATCTCTTGCCCGAACGTATACCCTATCCTTGTTATTGAAACTACAAAACCGTATGAGTCCAGTCCAATGAATTGTGCACGTTCCTAGCCTGCCCCCACTTGAGAACGAGGTAACTATAGTGCATAAATGCATGTGATGTTTGCAAGTGTGTGAGGGCGTGGTGGGCTCATCCCCGGGTCCCTGTCCAGCTTTTTTTTGCTCACATACACAAATATTGTAAGTGACCAAATTTTGGGTGTGGGATGTTGGAACAAGACTAATATGTATAGGAGTAATATTGTATAGGAGTACTCCTGCAGATTGCAGTCCCGTTTGAACGTCACACGTATTCCGTGGGTTTTCCCCAGGAACTGTTCAAGGGAGGATCCACACACATGTTGCTTTGTTTCTAATCTCAGCGTAATCCACTGTTATAAACTCTTGATATCGTGCAGTTTGCGTGAGTCCTCCCTCCCTTGCCAAACATTGTTTCTGTGAAGACCCACATGATATGCTACATTCAAACAGAACTGCAATCGCAGTCATCATTCCTTGTTAATTGTTGCCATGTTCTTTGGTGTTCTCTGATTTGTAAACTATATAATTGGAACTACAAGAGCTATTGTAAGGCCTCAGCACCCTCATCTGTGACGTACACAACTACACACACATCCTCCCTCTCTGTTTACACCCACACACCCTCACACCCACACACCCTCACACCTTCATACCCTCACACCCTCACACAGTCTTCAACCCTGTGATTCAGTTGGACCAGGATATGCTCGTTGCCCAGGCCCGCTCCCTGGGCACCCCCGTCAACAGTTTCCTGACCGGCAACAACTTTACCGATGTCTCGCCCGATGGGGTGACCACGCCCCCACCTGAGCCATATGGAGGGGCAGTGTCCACTGTGGCGTCCCTCGCTGTGATGTTTTTAACCACAGTTCTTGCTTTCTCGCTGTAAAAGTCATTGATAAAAATAACATTTATTAGATCTAAGAAATATTGTGAGAACAATTTTATGTTTGCCTTATTACCTGTAGCTGGTTTAGTAGTTACATTTGTTATATACATGAACCTTGTTGCTATGGTTACATAATCAGACTATCCCCTCCTTACAATGTAGCATTGTAGTCTCATAATTCCCGGATTTGACACCATCACAACAATCAACAGGAGGCCCGAAGCTACTCAGATTGTACGTTGTAGCAAAAAACCTTAAATTCTGTATCTGAGCACCTCGGGCATCTCTAATCTCTGGACTGGAATATGGAATGGAAAATGGAATGGAACGGTGAACATACAAAGTTGGAAAGACTCGATCATGTAACTGGTGCTGCTCAGTCTAGGTTAAGTACCCTAGAGCTGTTATCTCACCACAGAAGCTTTATGAGCAAGTACAGCATAGCCAATCATGCTTCTATGTCCAAGCACAGTACTGTTGCTAGCTCATCATCAGGTGCTTTATTATTGTAGTCTTGCAAAGCCAAACTCTTGTACTAAAGTAAGAGTCTGGTTTCGCAAGACTATAGTAAGATAAGGCCTATACATGTGGTAGCTAGCTCAACCTTGAAGAACAGCACCAGTTACACGAGTTAGCTATAATTATTGTGTACTTCACCATTCCATTCCATTCTATTTTCCATTCCACCGTTCCATTCCATATTCCAGTCCAATGATTAGAGATGCCCTGACTTACCATTGCAAAATATATTCCGTGTTTTTTTTTTCTTTTTTATGTGGTTTATGTAAACCATGAAAATACTTTTACAACGAAAATTTACGGTACAGTCAAAAGATGATAAAGGGATACCTGCAAAGTATAGGCTGGGGCTTTAAAGTCTCTGAGAGCAAATTTTCTTGAATGTGAGAGTTCTCTTGAAATGAGACAAAGAATTAATATTGGTTTTTGTTGGGTGCGTTCGCTGTATGGCTTTCTTCGCTGCCTTGTTGGCACACGAGATGTTGGTACGCACTACATTCCTGTCAGCAGCTAGTCTTGCAAGCCAGACCCAATAATTTGTGTGAGCTCAAGTAAAGTCTGAACCTTAATCACATGACTCAGATTCAATTTAAAGAGAGATTCTCAGAGATACAAACCATGAATAGCAGTTTGTGACTGTCTGCTGTCAGTCGGGCTACTATTGGTACACATGCATGGTTTCACCTTGACCATGAACTAGCACTTTGTAACTGTCTGCTGTCAGTCGGGGCAGCTACTATTGGTACACATGCATGGTCGGGCCAAGTTTCACCTTGACCCAAATCATGAACTGAATCTCTGGCCTTTATGAGTGTTGTTTGTGCGTGGCCCTTACCTTAAGTTTTAGTAAGGGGGTTTTGCAGAGTTAGTAATTGAAACTATAACTAACTATAAAAATGGTAAAGCATACAACTAATTAGCACAAAGAAAAAAAGGTAGCTACATCATTGCCACACTACTTATGACTTAATTGTGCTATCGTTTGAGATTTCGAGAAAGCCAGTCAAGTCCTTCATAGAGACCATCTCCACTAGTTGCACAAGTTGCTTGGATGTACCAATCACGGTTTCGGAGCGAGTGGAGACCTAGCTTGTCTGTTATCTCAGCGGCATTCATTGCATTTGGCAAATCCTAAAGCAAGAGAAACAACAGTTGAGAATTCATTCTTGATCACAGTGTAATGTTTTACATGCCATACATAAGTACTGGAAACCTGTTCTATCAAACTTTATACCTTAATATTATTCTTGTAAGCTTCAAAAAGTGATCTTATGTTACATTGGATCCACCATAAATTCCAGAAATTGATGTTACATACATGGAAATGCGAAGGCCTTATTGTGCAAGCCATAATTATATATATCGGTAAGTGTACAGTTGAACCGCAACCGTGGCAAACTGGAAGAATTTTGGCTGCAGCGGAAGTAGGCGTGATTGACAAAATGGCAAAAAAAGTGGCTGTTCACAAGTTTGGTGGTTCTGAGAGCATATCTGGCTGTGTTAATCTGTTGGAAAGAAGATTTAAGTCTTACCTGAGTTGCTGAAATGTGCTTCTTTTTGCGTTCATACTTACATTTTGGGGCTAAAGCGGCTGACCTTGCGGGTGGCCCCAAGGTCTGTCACAAAGTTATGTCCCTGTCACGGTCACAAAGGTGGGCACAACAGTCCATTTAATTTCTGTTCTCCTATGTATAGGCATGCAATGTGGTAAATATGAACCACTGAGCGTGTACCAATTCATGTACTCAGTTGAACTGCAACCATAGGCAGAAATGTTCTGTCGCAATGTTTTGGTTGCACGTGTCCACCCACGCACTGGCTACATCCACTTCACTCCATGTGTAGTTGTAGCATCACTACGGGTCATATACTTCAAGTGAAAAACACAAAATTCAAAAGCCATATAGTGTTTTCCTAGAATCACAATACATGAGAACGTGAAGGTGCAGTTTTACAACCCTCATAAGTGTATATATAGCTGGCTTTCCCTAGAATTGTGCACAGACCTTGTCGAACTCTGTAACAGATGAAGGCATACCAAACGTCCTTTTGCTAGTTTGATGTAGAGTCTGGAGTTCATACTAAGCTATTTAAGTGTATAGCTGTTTTTTCCTCAAATTGCATGCATACTTTGTTGAATCCTGCAACTGATAAAGACAGTCCCAAGCATCTTCACTACTTAGGTAAATTTACAGCTGGCTTTTCCAGGAATGGTGTACATACCTCGTTGAACTCTGCGACCATGAAGGCTACACCAAGTGGAGCTAGATAAGTCTGTAGCTGTTTTGTTTATTTGTGCCATGCAATAGCTCAGCATGTAGACAATGGCCTGTATGTACCCTCATCATGCAAAAGGAGATGTTTATATATATATATATATATATATATATATATATATAGAGAGAGAGAGAGAGAGAGAGAGGGTTCATCTTTACCTGCTTGTTAGCAAATACAAGTAATGCTGCATCTCTTAGCTCATCTTCATTGAGCATTCTGAAGAGTTCATCCCTAGCCTCGCCAATCCGCTCTCTATCATTGCTGTCCACTACAAAGATCAAACCTGGAGAGAACAAGTAGCCACAGTGATAAACGCGAAACAGGATTCCCAACAAAGTGAACAGAAAATACTGTAATAACCCTACTTGTTACTCAATTACATAACCAGTGAGTCGGTAGACTAAGTAGGAATGGTGCAGAAAAGCAAAACTTGGCCACAAAAGGCGCTATAAGTTTGTGTAAGCACCCAGCCATTGTGATTGAGTAGTTTTATAACCAGAGAGATTTACCCAAAAGTATAACGGAAGATAACTAAGCACAAACGTGTGCAGTAGATAAAGTGCCATTTTTGACATCATCACCATTTTGTTCAACCATGTTAACTCAAGAATGGTTCAAGTACTCACCGTGGTTTTACCACAGATACAATGTGTACCTCAGCACTTGGAAGTTTACCCAAGTCATATGCCATTCACAGCACATGCAGCTGCTGCCCATTTCATTTTCCAACTGTGTACGCATACACACACATATATAGTCTTGTTCCCAGACCACAGATTGTTGACATTTGTCTGAGAATGGGAATTTCTTGCCACGTGTACACATGCATGTAGTTATTTATCATGCACAATATCAACTTCAAATTTCAGGCATAGAATAAACTATACTTTTATCACAAGTATGTGCATGTAACAAACCAGGAATCACAAAAAAGTCTCATGTAATAGTATGCTGAAATAGTTTGCAACCAAAAAAAAAAAGAAAAGAACACAGAGCCAGACTCTCACTCGAGTGAGAGTCTGGCTCTGTGAGACTACTGAATAGTGTGCACCTGCAAGCATAAGCAATTGTGTTACAGGGAGCTGCACATTTTGACAAGGAAAGTTGCTGTAACTTTATTCATCTTCCATAATTTAAGCTCAACACATAAAGCTCATGATACAGGTGTGCGAATGTGCAGTCTCACACAACGTGTTCAAAACACAATTTCTGTAAAAACACAGAAAACATAACCCGGTTCTACACAGATTATAGATCACGTGACCGTAATGCACTCTCGAACAGGAAATTGAATTGGCACATTTCCAATCTAGGCGCATTCTCTATAGGTCTAGAATCTATGCGCAAATCATGGCCTCCATTAGAATCTACAAGCACAACACATATGATTACTAATGGCCTGTAATTGACTGATGGTCTATAATTCATGTAACTGGGATGTAATTATGATGCAACACTGTCAGGCAAAGAGCTCCCAACACAAGCAGTAGCTGCATACACAGATATACTCTTGCACAAACTCTCTTTGATAGTAAAATGACAAACAACCAAGTGAACACACTCCTGATAGCTTGGTCTTTATTAATTTGCCTACTACTTGCTCATACATGCCAGAATTAACACATCAATTATCAAACAACCAGCACTGGGCATTGCAGTGAGCAAGAAGCCATTTACCGTGGCTGACACACATGACTGAAGGAAGAGGTCCCTCTAAAGCAGCACAGCCACACACATCACAACAGTGACGGCGACGGTGAGTCTTGTTTTAGTTACTGGTTTTGTATTTTTAGTTTTAGTTTTAGTTGTTTTCATCCATGAGACTAGTTTTAGTTCTAGTTTTAGTTGTTTTCATCCATGAGACTAGTTTTAGTTCTAGTTTTAGTTGTTTTCATCCATGAGACTAGTTTTAGTTCTAGTTTTAGTTGTTTTCATCCATGAGACTAGTTTTAGTTCCAGTTTTAGTTGTTTTCATCCATGAGACTAGTTTTAGTTCTAGTTTTAGTTGTTTTCATCCATGAGACTAGTTTTAGTTCTAGTTTTAGTTGTTTTCATCCATGAGACTACTTTTAGTTCTAGTTTTAGTTGTTTTCATCCATGAGACTAGTTTTAGTTCTAGTTTTAGTTGTTTTCATCCATGAGACTAGTTTTAGTTCTAGTTTTAGTTGTTTTCATCCATGAGACTACTTTTAGTTCTAGTTTTAGTTGTTTTCATCCATGAGACTAGTTTTAGTTGTTTTCATCCATGAGACTAGTTTTAGTTTTAGTTTTAGTTGTTTTCATCCATGAGACTAGTTTTAGTTCTAGTTTTAGTTGTTTTCATCCATGAGACTAGTTTTAGTTTTAGTTTTAGTTGTTTTCATCCATGAGACTAGTTTTAGTTCTAGTTTTAGTTGTTTTCATCCATTAGACTAGTTTTAGTTCTAGTTTTAGTTGTTTTCATCCATGAAACTAGTTTTAGTTTTAGTTTTAGTTTTCATCCATGAGACTAGTTTTAGTTCTAGTTTTAGTTGTTTTCATCCATTAGACTAGTTTCAGTTCTAGTTTTAGTTGTTTTCATCCATGAGACTAGTTTTAGTTGTTTTCATCCATGAGACTAGTTTTAGTTTTAGTTTTAGTTGTTTTCATCCATGAGACTAGTTTTAGTTTTAGTTTTAGTTGTTTTGCATCTCAGAAAGAAGTTTTAGTTTTAGTTTTAGTTGCGGCACTTTAGCTTTAGTTTTAGTTTTGATTATAGTTATTTGTAAGAAAACAAGAATATCTTGGATCTAAAACTGGTTTTTCTGCATATATTAAATACTGTTCTGCATCGTTCCCAGAATGACATCCACTTTCACTCTTGGACCAATATTTAGTTTTAGTTACAGTAATTTGCCAACCTTTTAGTTTTAGTTTTAGTACAGCTCTTAAAATCTTCAAATATTTTAGTTTTAGTTTTAGTTCAATTACTAAAAGTGTTAACCTGTTACTAAAATATATTTTAGTTTTAGTTAACTAAAACAACACATCAGTTTCCCCTATTTTACTCACCCACTTCATATTAAGCTTACTTGTTGGTTGTCTTTCCTGTATTATTCTTCCCTATTTTGTTTGTTTGTTCCTGGATTGGCTTCATTATTAGCTTCTAGCTACCTTGTCAATCCTGTATGCATCTTTGGTTGTGCATCAAACTTTCATAAAGAATAAAAAATAAAAAATAAAAAATAAAAATAAAAAATTTAAAAAAAACCCATCACAACACATTGACCAACTGACTTGGTTACCACCTCACCTTGAGTGTTTTGGAAGTAGTGTCGCCAGAGAGGCCTAATCTTGTCCAGTCCACCGATGTCACACACTGTGAAACTAATGTTCTTGTACTCTATTGTCTCGTGATCATTGAAACCTACACACAATGAGTGAATTTAGAACACCTTCAAAAAGGTCATCATGAAAGGTTTGAAATAAATGTTGTGTTAACTCCTCTGGGTGCTTGAACCTGCTTAATTTTCTGAGACAAACAACACACACTGATAGCCCTAGGCTATACCACCCCCCCCCCCCCCCCCCCCCCTCCCCGCTTAAACTGGATCCCTGGCAGCTTGGCCTTAAGTACTCAAACTTGGTCACTAAGTTGCCGAATGACTTGGTAGCTCAGTTGGCTAGAGCATGGCAGGCCATTTACCAGGTCGCAAGTTTGCGCCCTTTACCCAAAACACCTCACCAATTGTGGGTATAGTGGTGACAATCTCGGGCAATTTCAACTTGTACAAGATGGTGGGCTTGCCAGCTCCGTCCAAACCGCACATCAAAATTCTTGCTTCTTTTTTTGCTTCTTTTTTTCCAAAGAGACTCTTGAAGAGGCTCATGAATGCCCACCGCTCTCTTCTTTCAACCTGTAGCACCTTATTTAAGATAAAATAATAATACCTAGATCTGTATAGCATCAAGAAACCAGAACACCAATAGTATTAACCACTCTGTAACTTTGGTGGTAAAATAAGAGTTGAGGTTTTATTGCCAGCATCTATCCCTGCTGTCATATAATCTGCTGGCAATTTTTCTTGGCAATTTTAGCTACAAATCCAAACAGCTGCTACAATTGGAGAGCTATAGCTACCGAAGTCCTAGAAAATTAGCTTGTTGGTTATAGCCGGTATCTATTATAATATCATCTGCTGGCACTTTCCCACTGCAGTTTGTTGCAAACGTAGCTGCAAATCCCAGCAGCTGCTTGTGTTTGAAAGCTATACCTAGCATTTTGGTCCCAGAGAATTTATTATTCCCATACATGAACTTACCTTAGGCCTGTCACTCCCACTCCTGGTTGCTTCATTGGTTGGAGCTGCCGGTGCCTCTGCAATGGAACCTTTCAACCCTAGGTGGAGAGCAAGACAGAATGTGACATAACACAGGTAGTCATTATGCTCAATGCAGTTGAACACACCTGTTCAAACAATTTTTATTCATAACTTACATGTTTCAAGTTGTGCATGAAGGTGCTTTTGAAATTTCTTCTGGGCCTCCATCTCTTTGATAGCCAACTCCCTCTCCAACTCTGCCTGCTGCTTCTTGTACTCAGCCTCCTTTAGCCTGCGCTCTAGTTCAACAATTTGTGGCGCCAGGTCGAGTATCTCCAAAACCCCTCTTGGATCATGGGCTTCCTGCTGGTGTGACTGGAGTTTTCTTTCAAGCTGAGCTACTGCAGCTTCTTTCTTCTTGAGAGAACGTGATAGAGCTTCAACCTCTTTAGTGAAATGACCAATGCTCGCATTGCAGTCCTCAATTCGTTGTGATTTGAGCTCTGATTCCTCTTTTGCATCAGCCAGTTGTTGCTATAGGGATAAGGTGAAGTGCATGTGAGTAGTGTGTATATATATAAAAGCCAACATATAAATCGATTCAATATACCTCCATTTTCCCTTTATCAGATGAAAGAGTAACTGTGAGCTGGACAAGATCACTGACTTGCTCCCTTGCTGAGTTGCAGGAACTGGCCAGCTTTTCATTCTCACTCTGCAAGTCTTTCATGTCATGGTGTTTCTTCTTCAGCTGTGCTCGAAGTTGGGACAGCTCTACTTGTTGTGTTCTAGCTTCTTGCTGGACAGCCTGGAGCTCAGACTCCTTTTTCTGTAGCTCTTCTTTCAATTTCCTAATCTTCTTTTGTTTCTTGCTGATCTTCTCTTCTAGCAACTTATCTTTTTCTTTACTCATGCCATGCATTTCAGTCAACCACTGACACTCACGTTGCTTGAATTCAAGCTCCTTTCTGATGCTGTTTCTCTGATCAGCAATACTCTTGATCTTTTCACGAACTTCAGTAAAGCCATTGAGAAGCTGGTTTATGCTGTCATCAACACTTTGTTTATATTTTTTGGTATTGGATAGTCGCTGGTTGGCATCCTTTAATTGGTCATCCATTTTGTTCACGTCATCTATGAGGTTCTGAACTTCAGCAAGCAGCTTGGATCTGGTGGGCTTTGATTTAAGTCCATGCAACTGTCAACTCATGTCAACATTATTCTGCAATACTATCTTACCTCTTCTTGTTGGGAAAGGTTCTGTAGTTGTTCCACAACCTCGTCCTTGGATGGCTTGGGCACAGGGATTCCTGCAGGATGAAAGGATGTAAAATGTGTATGATAAGCAGCAGCATGCAGAGTTGACTCGCATCAGCGTGGAGCTAACCATAACTCTGTGCTAGCTGAGAAGCAAGATGTCTCATTCCCATCTTAACCAATGCCTGGACTACAGCAGACCATGTGGGGATTGCTTGCTTCTGCCAAGCAATAAGCATGTGGGTGCGGCGTTCCTCAATGGTGATACGCTCCCTCTCAATGGCCAGCAATGTTGATATTTCCACTCCCAGGCTGAGACCCAATGGTATCCAGTAGATCACTCCCTTCAATTCATTCACAAGGTCAGCTAGCTCCGCAACTGCATAGAATACACTAGTTTGCTGCTTGTACTCACAACATCTACTGTGATTATCCTTACCAACGACAAGGTTTGCACACTGTGAAGTTTCACTTCCAGCGGAGTTGGAGACCACACACCGATAGTAGCCTTCATCACACGCCTGGACTGCAGTCAGTTTCAACGCAGCTATCACCTCTTGAAACCTGACACCATCACAGGTGAGGTCCTGCCAGGTCTCGCTCTCATCCTCCTTTCCTTCAGGCCTCCAACACTGCCACTGGTAATTCAAAGGTTCTGTTCCAGTGGCTTGAATTGAGAATGTAACAGGCTCCCCTGCAGTAATTTTCACCAGGCATGTAGGTTGGGATGTAATTTGTGGAGGTGTGGCTGCAGGATCAAGGAGGGTTATTATAATTATATTAACAAGCAACATACCAACCACCTTCATGATGTCCATACTACTAATAAGCTCTTGAATCTAAGCTCTCTATCTCTCTTCTTCCTCCACACTTTACCAGAAGTCTGTTTCTTGAGGCCAGGAAGAGGAAGTTGTTGGCTTGAAATGGAGGTCTGTTTTGTAGGAGTGGGGACATTGCTGGTGAAACTGGTGGAGCTGGAGAGAGCTGTGTGCATGCATGTGTGCACATATGAAAATGTGTGTGCGTGATGTGTGTGTGTGCGCCATTATAGTTTGTAGCAGTTATTCTTGACCAATGGGCCATCCTAGTTTATTAAGGGTGGTCAGACCTATTAGATAACCTTGCATCACCAGTTGCCATGTGGCATGTAACTCGGAAAGTATAGCAGCTATGAACATGCAGTGTTTTGCATTACAGTGTACGCGCACAGACTGATATACTCCATAAAAATGATAGCTCTACCTTTTCCACAGGAGGCATGGCAAGGCGACAAAATTTTGACTTATTTGTTGATAAAAGTCCCTAATAAAGTCACCTGCCTTCATGAAACAGGGCCTTCTAGCCTATTTTGGCAAGAGAAATCCAATAACAGGGCCCCTTTTGTGAAATTACTGCGACATCGCAAGTTATGCATGAGTTTTTAACATTTTGGAGCGTTGAAAACTTCCTGTTATGGTCAAGAGTATCTCATGCGTATGTCACACAGCAAGTATCATCCCATTCCGATGAGCGCACGTCAAGTATTACAGAGTTATGCGCTCTTCTCATTTCCTCATACTTGTACGCATGCATGTGCGCATGTGCGATTGAGCAGCTGCAACTAGCAGCCCCACCCTGACTTGCAGTGAGTTGGTGAACTTGAATGGTTTTGCAGTTAGTACCAAAGCAAGCGATCATAAGTGTTAATTGCATATCAGATCCATTGTTATGTCTGACCACCCTTAAATAACAATTTTAGTGAAGCTATTAATTACATGACACAAAGAATGTGGTATTATGCAGTGGCGTCTATTGAGTTTACACTAATCAGCCTCTTCCAGCAATGAACTAGCATGGGAAGGATTATCACTCACTGTAGCAACCAAGCGATTTGTTAAAACAATAACTTTGTCTTGCAGTACAAATAGCTACACATGTAGCAATATAAAAGTATAGTACCTTCCTCCTGGTACAGTGATCCAAAGTCAAACAGCTTGCTGTTCTTCCAGCGGGTCACAAAGAGGGAGCAGTTCTCTGTGGTTACCAGGTGGAGTTCTGCTCCCTTTCTCTCTTGTCGATTGGGGGAAACCAGAAATAGTTCTGGTTGGACTTCGACAGTGAAGGACTGGGATGCCGTTTGGTGGACATGACTGGCCTTCACGGAACGAAAAAATACCGACTGTAGTTCCACCTGCATGGCGTTTTTTACTGTCTGAATCGCCTGAAGAAATTTCATAACACATGATTCAGAGGAAAACACGACGTGAAAGAGCGGGGACTGCTCGTAATAGAACATATCAACATGGTAGATCCCGCATTTGTGCAAAATAGGCGAAATTGTGTTTTCAATCGACCAAAGCTTGGTGCTGATAGTGCCACCACCATGGCAGAAGCTCATGACGGGGTCCTCATAGACGCCTTCCTTGGACCTGATCGTCGCATTCTCTCCGTTCACCAGCACCCTCGTTCTCAACAGAAAGAAGTCGTTGTGATAGCTGGTGCGAATGTTGAAGTCGGAATCCACCTCGTGTACTACACGCTGCATCGCGATAGTCGACAAAGATACGATACATTATACATATCAGGGTAACCGATAGCCTAGCCTGGTACCCGGCGCGGAGGAAGAGCGCCTGGTACACACTGATGCGTTCCGGTTAATTAAAAATGGCGTTGCTCATGTTTATGACGTTCACACTGTTTAGGGGCGTGTGCTTTGACGAAATTTAAGTAGTAAAGATCCTGCCATGGCCCATTTAGCGAAAATGGCATCGTTGTGCCGCCTTTGCGGATCCCCTGTGGCTTACGGCCACCATAGAGTAACATTGTTTGGTAAAAAGGCTAGCCAGGAAAGACTAGCATCAAGGATAAGCGCTGTGTTGGATATAACGTTGAACGATGACGACGGCTTACCGAATCTCATGTGTGCGAAGTGCAAGCGGAGAGTTGAAAGATTAGAGAACCATACTTGGGATCGCAAGTCGCTGAAGGGCTTGAGAAATCGCTTGCTGAAAATCCGAACTTTCATTACACGCCATTATCCTGACAAGTTTACTATATCGAGTCCGAACTCTGACGTCACATGGCACGGAAGAATCAGAAAATAGTCCGGAGTCCCCACATCTTGGGGAGATTAAACGCATGCGCAAACAGTGTGTACCAGGCGCTTCTCCGTTTTTCGCGCGGAGATCGGGTACAAAATACGATTTCCATTACGACAGTACGTTACCATCCGTATACTATACAGTGATTTGTATGGTTAGGGTGTGGTTAGGGTTGGGTTAGGGCTGGTATAAATACATAGCCTCGTTCCCAGAAAATAACTTGCTGACTTCTCAAGTTGGTAACATAATATAACCTCCCCCCCAAGACGCATGATCCTTGGACCAGCTGTCCCCCAGGACATGACAACAATATCCCCCTTAGGATAACATTTTGCACTTGTGCTCTGAAGTGTACTGTATACTTGACCGGCAAAGCGCTAGTGTATCTCCACTGAATCAGTTATAGCTATATGAACAATGACATTGACAAGTGTGAACAGCTGCAACAATGGGCATATTTGTTGATTAAAGGAGGGCACAACATTTGATTGGAGTTGCATCCAACAATTCTCTGACCTAACACAAAGTGCCCGGCTCAGCCGACTCAACATTCTATTTCTGTGACATAACCTTTACAAAACATAGTTGGTTATACACAGTTCGTTGTAACATAACTGTATGCACCACGACATATAAGTATCCTTGCTCTACTGACATCAAGTTGCGGTCCGGTCAACCGATTAACAGCATTTGATTCGCATGCATCCTGTGACTGTTACTGCCTTGAAGAGTTTGGGTGGGATTCGAGGGGAATTACTACTCTGTGTGAGTTGCTGCTGTGTGCCGAGAGCCTGTGGATTTGAAGGAAGACAGGGTGTGGTAGGAAAGGCATTGGTTATGAAACCATGAATATGTTTGTTTTCATTATCGTCACCCCCTCTCTTCCCTCCTTCCTCCTGTCTTCTTTTTCGTGATGTTTGCAAGTCTGTGAGGGCATGGTGGGCTCATCCCGGGGTCCCGGTCCAGCTTTTCACTCATATATACAAGTGCTGAGGTGACCAAATTTTGGGTGGGGATGTTGGGACTTGGAACAAGACCAGTATAGCAGGAGTACTCTCGTGGATTGCTGTTCTGTTTGAACGTCACACGTATTCCGTGGGTTTTCCCCAGAACTGTTCAAGGGAAGACACACACACACATTGCCTTGTTTCCTAATCTCAGAGTAATCCACTGCAATAAACTCTTGACGTTATGCAGTTTGCATGAGTCCTCCCTTGCCGAACATAGCTTCTGTGTGGGATACAGTACACTACATTCAAACTGAACTGCAACACACAGTCATAATTGTTGCCATGTTCTTAATTTTGGTTTGTAAACTAATTATTAGAACTACAAGAGGTGTTATAAGGCCTCACCTGTGACCTACACTGCTACACACACATCCCTAGCCTCGTACCCAGGCCGCTCGAAAGCGGCCTGGGTACGAGGCTAACACATCCCTTCCTCTCTCCTCACACCCACACACCCTCACACAGTCAACAACCCTGTGATTCAGCTGGACCAGGATATGCTCGTTGCTCAGGCACGCTCCCTGGGCACCCCCGTCAACAGCTTCCTGACTGGCAACAACTTTACTGATGTCTCACCCGATGGGGTGACCACACCTCCACCCGAACCATATGAGGGTGGTGGGGCAGGGTCCACTATGGCGTCCCTCGCTGTAATGTTTTTAACCACAGCTCTTGCTATTTCGCTGTAAAACAGTAGTTGACAAAAATAATATTAGATGTAAGAAATGGCTATTTTGATTATGGTTGCCTTAAATATCATTACCTATAGGTGGATGTTTAGTATTATAGTTATATTTAGTGCAGTTATACTGTTGTTGACAAAAATAACAAAGAAATATTGTATTTATGTTTAATAGTCATATTTATTGTAAAGAAGGTAAATATATTGCGGCTGTTATATACATGAACTTTGTTGCTATGGTTACATAATTAGACTCTCATTCCCAGACGCCTTCCCGGGTTTGACACCATCACAACAATCAGTCTCATTCCCGGACGCCTTCCCGGGTTTGACACCATCACAACAATCTACAACAGGAGGGAGCTACTCAGACTGTACATTGTAGCAACAAGTCTTAATTTCTGCATGTGAGCACCTCGGCAATTAACCTGTTTCCAGGCAGTGAAGTGACGGAAAGCTAGTTGGGAATTAATTATGTCCTGGGGGCGCTATTGTTCAGTTCAACTGTTCACACCTGTCCCATGAAAATAGTAACCACTCTGAGTAACAATCTGATTGGCCATGCAATTACATGTATCTTGTAATTTGCTTCCTGACCATAACTACTAGCTTTACTCATCACAACTTTACAGACCTCCTCAGCACACTTCCAATTTACTGAAACCCGGCAAGCAACTTCAAAAGCTTAGCTTTCAATATCAATGCTAGCCTATGGTGTCACCAGACCCTCCTCTCTAGTGTGTGTGTACTACTGTGAGTTAGCCTCATTCCCAGGCTCCATACCAACTTGCTGGGGAGAAGCCTGGGAATGAGGCTACTGTGAGAGAGAGTACATGCATGTACAAACCAGTGTCATGCACGTCTGCTGTTGACTGCAACAGTTGCCATGGTTTCAATGGTAGATGGACTGAGACTGGTTGATACAGTGTTGTTACAGGTACTGTATTCATAACTGATTCATGGGCTGTGAGTGAGTGCATGCATGGATGTCAGGTATCCACTGTAGCAGTTGCCATGACTACTTTACATTGAAATGGTGCACTAGTGCTCTGCCGGTCAAGTATACAGTACATGCCAGTACCACCACAGCTCCTGTGACTGTTACTGCCTTGAGGAGTTTGTGTGGGATTCGAGGGGGCCTCTTACTCTGTGTGGGTTGCTGCTGTGTGCTGAGAGCCTGTGGATTTGAAGGAAGAGAGGGTGTAGTAGGAAAGGAAGGTAGGGATGGGAGGAAGAAGGAAAGAGAGGGGATAGGAGAAAAAGATGACAGGAGGAAGGAGGGAAGAGAGGGGGTGACGATAATGAAAACAAACATATTCATGGTTTCATAACCAATGTCCTGCAAGTACCAAATATGGTCATACCTTGTGTATGTGATTGTGGAGGGTTTGCACTTCTGTGTGCAGTGATGATACAGCTGTGACTGCTCCTGAAATTTCATTGGTTAGTTTTTCAGCCTCTGAGGGTTCCATGTTTGGGTCTAACATGTCGGGAGAGGACTTGACATGGGTGAGAAGGAAGGAGGCAGTTCCCTGGATGTAACTGGTGTGCAGGGAGAGATGGGAGAGGATGACTGCTGCTTCTGATGAGCTGAGGGAGGAAGGGAGGAGGGGGAGGGGGAGGCATGTATAAACAGCAGTGTGTATGTAGGCCTGATATGTGAATCGTAAAATGCATGAATATCTGATGCATCTATAAAGTGCATATAAGCTCCACCCTAAAATGGAAGTTCAGCACTTTGAACTTGGAATTGTGCTCTAAATATTATTCAACTTCCACCTGGGACAGCCACATGTATGATATTGTGTGTAATTCATAAGAAGATGGCAAGTTGGGACCTTATGGCTCTGTTGTAGGGGAGGTTGTTGCGAGGCATGTCCCACTGTTTCTTGTGGATCTCCAGAACACCATCCATGATACGCTTGCGTACACCAACCTGTGACACACCCATCTAGTGAGGGAGAGGAGGAGGGAGGGAGGTGACGGGAGAAAAGGAGAAGGAGGAAAGGCAAGTAATGAAAGGAGGGAGAGAGAAGAGTGGGAAGGAAGAACTAGAACAGAGAAAGGAAAGGAGGGAGGGAGGATAGAAGGAGGAGGAAAACGTACATGTAGGAAGAGAAGAAAGGGAAATGGGGGAGAGAAGGAGAGAGAGTGAGGGGAAAGGGGATAAGATGAAAAGAGGGAGAGGGATGGAGTAGGAAGGGAGGAAGGAAGGAAGGGAGAAAGAGAGGGAGTATTGAGGTCTCACCTGTTCCAGGTCTCTGTCAGTCATGCTGAGGAGGTCAGAGAACTTGACGCGGTGACTCTGGAAGAGAGGGAGGAGGTCTCCCAGTTGTAGTCCAAGGAGAAAAAGGTCTAGATCACCGTACCGTACACACTCTCCACCAGACTGGGGGTGTGAGGGGGGAGGAGTGTGGCTGTGATGAGGGGAGGAGAATCTGTGATGAAACAGCAACTTACAAAGATGATTCCACACTACTGTGTAGTGAACAGGTCATACCCTATCCAGTTACACGTGTCGACTGTTAGCAGAATTTTCCTGAGCTGGCAGTCTTTGATCTTTGACATCATTTTCTTACCTTGTTAAGTACCTACAATGTAGTAGTCTACATGCGAGTATGTATACTTGTGCAGAGCGAAGGCGAGGTTGGAGCCTCTTGTGCGGGCACTTATGTGTAAACGCCTACGAACTCTCGAGTCACATGCCCATGTGTGTTACCTTACTTGTAGTCTGTACGGTATCTAGTATGGGTATGAGACTTACCTAGCTTTGGTTTCTAAAGTGGCTCCGCCCAAGGCAGTATTGTCCAACAGCGGGTGGGGAGGGAGGGAAGCGGAGGAAGGTATAGTTCCTTTGGACGATACTGCGTTCTCTAGCATGTCAGCGACTGCTGTGTGGTCGTGAGCATACGCAACGGAGGATGCTGTTTCTCCCAGGTTGCACATGATGGTGACGTTAGCGTTGGAGCCAAGGAGGATCTGAATGAGCCGCTTGTTCCCCCTAGTGGCTGCGTAGTGGAGGGGCTGTGAGGTGTGTGTGAGGGGGTGCATGTGTGAGAAGTGTAGGGGTGTGAGGTGTGTGGGGGGAAGGGGGAATGGAGGTATATGAGGGTATGTGGGTACATGTATGTGTGCATATGAGGTGTGTGCGTGTGAAGGTGTGTGTGTGTGCACACATTACATGAAGGGGTGTGTGTGTGTTCCAAAACTTGTCCCTAACAGGTGGCCCACCTTCCAGACTAGACATACTTACTGTCCATCCGCGTGTGTCCTGCTTGTTGATGTCAGCGTTGGTGTCAACAAGGAGCTGAGCGAGGCCACAGTGACCGTGTTGACAGGCGTAGAGGAGGGGGGACATGTGGTGCCTGGGTGTGGTGTGTGTGAGTGTGAGGGTGTGAGTGGGATGGTATTGCTGGGAAGGAGGGGGTTGTACGCAAATGTACCGAACACATTACATTGCACATGCAACTGAGAAGCACCTACTGGCACACACTCACACCCACCCACACACACACTCACCTATCATGTGCATTCACCCTTCCTCCCTTATTGACTAAGACACGAGCAGACTTGACTAGTTTCTCTTCCTTGTCACTCTTGGAACAACACACTGCCATCAGTGCAGTGAAGTGATCTGAGAGGGAGGACGGGAGGGAGCGAGGGAGGGAGGGAGGAAGGGACGGAAGGGAAGTTGGGAGGAAGGGAGGGAGGGAGGAAGGATGGGAGGGAGGGAGGGAGGGAGGTTTTGGAAGGAAAACCTTTCCAGTGCTTGCCAACTGTGTGGAGAGACACAAACACTCCTACATGTTCTCAACCATTGCCCCCAAGCCCTGAACATGCGCCGCTTTAACACAAGACATGACGCTGTCTTGGAGGTTATAGCCAGCTTCATAGCTCAACACCTCCCTGAGGGCTACAAAGTTACCGCAGATCTCCCCAGATACCAACCCTATGTGTTTCCCCTCCACATCGCTACAATCGACCAAAGACCAGACATTGTTGTGTGGAGTGATACGGTGCAAGAGGTCTGGGTCATTGAGTTAACTGTGTGTTTTGAGACTGGATATGAAGCTGCACACAACTTAAAGACGAACCGGTACGCAGACCTCATGGAGCAAATTGATGGCAGTACACATAGTGGATCACTGGTCACTTTGGAGGTTGGAAGCCGTGGATTCCTCTCCCTCCCCAGCTTCACACTGCTGAAACAACAACTACTCATTTGTACTAGAAAACAGTGGGACGAGGTCCTAATAAACATTGCCAGAACAGTAATCAGTTGTTCACACCGAACATGGGTGGCCCGCAACTTTAAAGACCCGTAACCCTCTCAACAGCATATCAACAATTTGTTTCTGTACTCTTGTCTGTCATTAAGTCTCTTTATATACCACCTTAGCTGAGCCAAGTGAGGACTCATTGTGAGCCATGTTATTGTCAGACATGTGAAATCACTCCCTATATCACCTGGCCCTCATACATGTGTACATGTTGCACATACAATGAGATGTTTATAAAAAAAAAAAGAGAGGAAGGGAGGATGGAAGGAAGGATGGAAGTTGGGAGGAAGGGAGGGAGGAAGGATGGAAGGGAGGGAGGATGGAAGGGAGGGAGGATGGGAGGTAGAGGAGAGAAAAAGGCGAGTGTGACCCATCTTAGAAGTACAGGTATACAGTTCACTCACAGTACCTTTCTGTGTGTTGGGGTTGGCTCCACGGTTTAGCAACAGTTCCACGATACGTTCATCACCATGGTCACAGGCGTACATCAGAGCTGTCCAACCAGATTTGAGTGCAGTGTTGGGGTCAAACCCTGGAGCAAGAGAAGCCGAGCCAATCAACTGATCTGTAGTGAACAGATCTGCAGGCCTTCAACCAATAGCCACACAAATTAAAGTGCACTAATTGTTTCTC
This sequence comes from Agelas oroides, assembly GCA_949130485.1. Lineage (NCBI taxonomy): Eukaryota > Metazoa > Porifera > Demospongiae > Agelasida > Agelasidae > Agelas > Agelas oroides. The sequence continues at coordinate 968,924 of OX422192.1, read as the reverse complement.
ATCAGCACCTGCTTCATTTGAGACCAGCTGCCACTTCAACTGTCATTATCACCTTTACTCACTGGCTAGCTACATGTAGCTGCTTATACAGCGTTGCTAGTAGTGTCCAGTGCAGTGGATTCAATGGCTACCTATATAGCAGTGTGTATGAGTTCGCTGGTTAGCAACCAGACTGACCAGTGACCACCTGCTTGTGAATTGAGTATGTAGTTGCATAAACAGATTGAGTGGAGCCTCATTCCCAGGTCAGTCTGGGAATGAGTCTATACTCGTAACATACCATTGTCCAGGATCCTCTTCACTTCCTCTTCCTTCCCCCTCACAACTGCCACTCGCAAATCTTCTCCGACCTCCAAAGACCACGCCTTCTTCCCCTGGTCATGTGACTCACGTCCATCTCGGCTGTGCATCCTTCTCCTTCCTCTCTTCCTCCCCTCTGTAGCCATACCACCTGCCAATCTCTGATTGGTCAGTTTTGGTGGGAGACCAAACCCCCCTCCTTTCTTTGAGACATGGACACTATTTGGAGCCGTATCATCCTCACCATTAGCAAGTGTGAAATCAGTTGCAGCAAATCTGGAGTCATTCAGAACATTTTCTTCAATTTGCTCCTGTTGTAGAGTTATCGAGGGCTTTGGAAAGCCAGTTTTCTTGCTGGGTGATGGCGTGTCTCCAAAGTCAAAGCCACAGTATGTATCATCCTCGTCCTCGCTCCCTCCGCCAAAATAGGCACCGTCCGGAACGTAAGTCATGGTTCGAATCCTTTTTCAGCAGGCTGCTGGAAAATGTTGACACGTGGGTCAACAACACCTTTGTCCCTAGGGATTTTCCCTTATGGAAAATCTATGACGTCATAACCACTATTCCACACAATACCGTGAACTAACGTATATGGTCATACACGTGGTGGTGCCTGCAACGAAAAGTGTTTGATGACAGGCTGATCTGAGCTGTAAGAGAACTTGAATTTCACTGTAAGCAGCTGTGTGTGTGTTTTAGCTGAGATCTTTGACTGTTTGTATGTGTGCATCTGGCTAAGTCGTGTACAGTCCATTTACTTGTATGCCCATTTGCTCCCTCTTTATAACTCTCAAGTCCTGTATGACGTACTGAAACTGAATGCACATTTTACGATTTATCTACCTAGATCTGGTCTCAGGATGGTGACTGCGGTTCCAGACCATTATGACTTTCCACACGAGGAGGAAAAGATCCTCGAGCTTTGGCGGACATTGGACGCCTTTCAGACTAGCCTCAAGCAATCCAAAGATAGGCCAAAGTATACCTTCTACGATGGGCCGCCTTTTGCAACTGGTTTGCCCCATTACGGGCATATCTTAGCAGGGACCATCAAGGTACGGATTGTAGGAGTTAATTAGAATCAAATTAAGAGGCAATGTGCGGTCGACTAAAGTTGATTTTCAAGTAAATCAATTTTAACCTTTTTAACCTACATTATATAGTTGACTTTTTAAGTGAAATCAAGGAGAGATACGGTGTTGCGTGTGGAAATCATCTACCAAGTTTTCGACTAGAAAAAGTAATCATGATTTATCTGCGAAATTATGTCCTTCCATGCATACATATGTGCACACCCAATGCACTCACACATACATGTACTTACACACACTACGCACAGGATGTAGTGACACGCTACGCCCACCAGAATGGTTTTCATGTGGACCGTCGGTTTGGTTGGGACTGTCATGGACTTCCAGTCGAGTATGAGATTGACAAGACCCTCGGAATAAAGGTGAAGAGGGAGGGAGATAGATCGGTGTAAACAATCAGTGTAAACAATCAGTGTAAACAATCAGTGTAAACAATCAGGTGTAAACAATCAGTGTAAACAATCAGTGTAAACAATCAGGTGTAAACAATCAGGTGTAAACAATCAGTGTAAACAATCAGTGTAAACAATCAGTGTAAACAATCAGGTGTAAACAATCAGTGTAAACAATCAGTGTAAACAATCAGGTGTAAACAATCAGGTGTAAACAATCAGTGTAAACAATCAGGTGTAGACAAAACACTTTGTTCACGTGCTAGCCCTTGTTAGGTTAGTCACGTCCCCAGACCCACCCTCTCACAAGGAGAAATGGTCTGGTGAACCAAGTCGAATTTCTTGGGCTAGTGCACATGTTTGTGACAGTGTAACCTAGCAACATTCAAAACATTTTACGGCCAACTCGTTCAAAAAAGGTAAGGATACTCAAATGGAAATGAACAAATTTTACTGTTGTAAGGGAAGTGCGACGTAATAATTACCGATCTCGCAATCTCATTGGTCCTTACCACTTTCGGGGAATATGCCCAAGGAATTTGACTTCGTTCACCCGACTGTTTTTTCTTGCAAATACAAAGTATGGTCTGTCCCCCAGGGCCCTGAGGACGTTGAGAAAATGGGCGTGGCAGCCTACAATGCCGAATGTCGGAAGATTGTCATGAGATACTCACAAGAGTGGGAGGTCAGTGTTACCTAGCAACAGGAGGGAGGTCAGTGTTGCCTAGCAACAGGTTGGGGCTCAGTGTTACCTAGTAACAGGAGGGAGGTCATTGTTACCTAGCAACAGGAGGGGAGGTCAGTGTTGCCTAGCAGCGGGAGAAGCAAGGTCATTAGGACATATAGTGAATTATGGAATTTGTTGACCATCAGCTGTAGAGTCTATGAGAGTGACTTTCTGAGTTTGGCCCAGGAGGTGCCTACACTGGTTGTACATGTACATGTGCATGAAATTCAAGTCTTGTAATATGCATATGAGAGGGGAGGTTTGTGTAAACGAGTCTCCTAAAGCTACTACAGATGTGAAAGTTTTCTTTGGCAGTGTGTGTGGAATGCCACTTCCTCACAGCACTCTACTCCCCTACCCACAAACATCAATTACTACAATCCCCTCAATACATATGTCTTCCCGCTTGTGCTCCCCATCCCCATCCCCTCCCCTCCTTCTCCTTACCTTCTGCTTATTTTCCGCTTCCCTCTAAACTTTCTTCCTCTCCCGGCCCAATGTCTCAATCTCTTCTGCTGCCTCCTGTCCACCCCTTCTCTCCCCATCTCTCCCCTCCCCCCACTCCCCTTTCCCCCACTCCCCTTTCCCCCACTCCCCTTTCCCCCACTCCCACTCTCCCCTAACTTCCTCCTCTCCCCAGTCACTCCTGCTCCCACTCAACCCCGTCCTCTCCTCCCACAGGAAATCGTGACAAGGATGGGCCGCTGGATTGACTTCAGGAATGACTACAAGACGCTATACCCCTGGTTCATGGAGACCATTTGGTGGGTGTTCAAACAGATCTATGACAAGGGGCTTGTCTACCGGGGGTACAAGGTATGACCAAGATACCCATACCTTAATTGTTAGGAAAAGCTTTGAATATTTTCTACATGTGTGACATGCTTGTGTAGAGATGAAGGTTAATCCGTCATATATTTCAGTCACACTGCTGTGTTTGAAGCACTGGTGCTAGAGATAGTTTTCATGGGGTGTGGCTTCACTTTTGGAGGGCAAGAGTCGGGGTCTGGGTTTTGTGCACTGTGTGCAAAACACAGGCTAGTAAGCGCTACATTGAGTCCTTACCATTAGTGCTGAAAGATAAAAGAAGCTGCTTCTCTCAAGGTGAAAGGTCCACTGTACAGCTGCCTCTTGATCGTGCATTTGCCCTCCGGTATGATGCTTAATTGACAGTTGGAAACCATCTATATTGCTAAACATTTGAAAAGGGTGAGGCTCATGCATGCTTTGTACAATTGTGGATGTGTCAGTTGTTTGTGCGTTTACAAATTAAGTGTGTGTGAGCCTCGCTCTTACACAACATAGTGTTAACGGTACAACACTTTGAGTGTGGTGATGTGATCAAAATAAGCATATTCTTCAAATCTACAAGTCACGCATGTAGTTTAAGAGTTAACTTAAAGCTGACCTTAGACCCCATGTGATGTTGCCTAGGTCATGCCCTTCTCCACTGCCTGCCACACCCCCCTCTCCAACTTTGAGGCCAGTCAGAACTACAAGGAGGTGCAAGACCCTGCCAGTGAGTGCAGACACCTGTGTGGCCTTCCTTCAATTTTCATTTATCACTTACTTCGTCCTTCTCTCTCTTCCTCCATCCCTCCATTGATCCTTCCCTTCTTTCTCCCTCCCTCCCTCCCCTCTAGTCATCATAAACTTTCCACTAGACGACGATCCCTCTACCAGTATGATAGCCTGGACCACCACACCCTGGACGTTGCCTAGCAACCTAGCACTCTGTGTCCACCCAGACTTCACCTATGTCAAGGTCAAAGGTCAGGAAACCACACCCCCTTAAATTTTGCTGGTATCCATTCTATCACTAAGGGGGCATGTCAGTGTTCGTTCAATGCTTTATTACATGTGGCAGTCCCTGATAGAAATTGAATATGATTCTGTTGGGTACATAATTGTTAGTATTGTCATACATACAGCATTGTTGTATATTACATCATCATGACATCACTCCACTTGTCTCCAGACCTGACAACAAAGAAGGTGTACATCATGCTGGAGGATCGTCTGGAAGCTCTCTTCAAGTCACCTGAGGAGTATGAAGTCATCGAGCGGATGGTGGGGAAGTCCCTAGTCGGGAGAAAGTACCAGCCTCTGTTCCCATACTTTGCACATCTTAAGTCGGATGAACCAGACAAGGGGGCCTTCCGTGTTCTGAGGTGTGTGTGTGTGTGTGTGTGTGTGTGTGTGTGTGTGTGTGTGTGTGTGTGTGTGTGTGTGTGTGTGTGTGTGTGTGTGTGTGTGTGTGTGTGTGTGTGTGTGTGTGTGTGTGTGTGTGTGTGTGTGTGTGTGTGTGTGTGCTGGGAGAAAGAGATAGGTGAGTGTGCATGAGTATAGCTCTGACTGCTCACACGCACACACACACACACACTCACACCACACACACACACACACACACACACACACACACACACACACACACACACACACACACCACACACACACACACACACACACCACACACACATCACACACCACACACACACACCACACACACACACACACACACACACACACACACACCACACACGCCAGTGACACCTACGTGACAGCAGAAAGTGGCACAGGGGTGGTCCACCAGGCTCCAGGGTTTGGAGAGGATGACTTTCGTATAGCCTTGCAGTATGGTGTCTTGAAGAAAGGAGACACCGTCGTGTGTCCTGTGGACGCCTCTGGAAAGTTCACCGATGAGGTTACAGACTTTAAGGGACGGTATGTGAAGGTATGGTGTGGAACTGCAGACATAGCTCTTACTTTTGTGATTAAGTTCTTCTTTCTTCCTCTTTTCTTTCCTTCCTCTTCCTCTCCCCTCCTCTCCCCTCTTCTCCCCTCCTCTCCCCTCCTCTCCCCTCCTCTCCCCTCCTCTCCCCTCCTCTCCCCTCCTCTCCCCTCCTCCCCACCTCTCCCCCTCCTCTCCCCTCCTCTTCCCTCCTCTCCCCTCCTCCCCACCTCTCCCCCTCCTCTCCCCTCCTCTCCCCTCCTCTCCCCTCCTCTCCCCTCCTCTCCCCTCCTCTCCCCTCCTCCCCACCTCTCCCCCTCCTCTCCCCTCCTCTCCCCTCCTCCCCACCTCTCCCCCTCCTCTCCCCTCCTCTCCCCTCCTCCCCACCTCTCTCCCTCCTCTCCCCTCCTCTCCCCTCCTCTCCCCTCCTCTCCCCTCCTCCCCACCTCTCCCCTCCTCTCCCCTCCTCTCCCCTCCTCTCCCCTCCTCTCCCCTCCTCCCCTCCTCTCCCCTCCTCTCCCCTCCTCTTTCCTCCTCTCCCCTCCTCTCCCCTCCTCTTCCCCTCCTCTCCCCTCCTCTCCCCTCCTCTCCCCTCCTCCCCTCCTCTCCCCTCCTCTCCCCTCCTCTCCCCTCCTCTCCCCTCCTCTCCCCTCCTCTTCCCCTCCTCTCCCCTCCTCTCCCCTCCTCTCCCCTCCTCCCCACCTCTCCCCCTCCTCTCCCCTCCTCTCCCCTCCTCCCCACCTCTCTCCCTCCTCTCCCCTCCTCTCCCCTCCTCTTCCCCTCCTCTCCCCTCCTCTCCTCTCCTCTTCCCCTCCTCTCCCCTCCTCTCCCCCTCTTCTCCCCCCTACAGGATGCAGACAAAGCCATCACTGCCAAGCTGAAGGAGATGGGACGACTGGTACACCAAGGAACACTCACTCACTCCTACCCCTTCTGTTGGAGGTGAGTATACAAGGGTATACCGTAGACTCTGGTTAATAAGTGCATGCGCTTATAAGTGTAAGTGGTAAGCAAATATGCGCCTAACAAAGGACATGCGCTAAATAAGGGATCCATTGAAAGCCACGCCCTACACGTACAGGCGCGGCAGGCATGAGTGTGCAGTAGATCTTTAGACGCGTTCACCTGGTGAGTATCGACGTAAAATCAGAAGACTCCATCCTCCTCGAAGAGACCGGGACTGGCAGCCATTGTATACTCAAGGAGATATGCGGGGCTCTACGCGTCGTACGGGAGAAATTTTACTAGGCCAGTCAGATGACAGTCCAGTCGTAAGCCGCTAAGGATGAGGCTTGTGACTTTGTGTTAGCTAGAAGTGGGAAAAACCTGTGTAGCTCGTCTTTGTTTGACTTCAGGATGACTATCAAGTGTACTGCGTGCTCTTGGTACCATGGTTCACCGAGTCGATCTCTCGCCGCCATCGTGTACTCTATTTATTGCACATGCGCTTAATAAATGATGCCTTGTACCAGGAAGGAAGCATGCGCCTAATAAATAATATGCGCCTAATAGCAAGGTGCGCCTAACAACCAGAGTTTACGGTATGAGACATATACATGTACTAGAGTGTGAACAGTAAGAGGTATAATTATGGGAGAACGTTAACGTGACTTTGACAATCCAGGATAGAAATCAAATATTATTTTGTTGTTGTATACCAAATCACTACGTTTGAAGCGCAGTGTTGCTGAACTTTTGTTAAGGGTGGGGCTGATACACACTTGATAAATGCGTAAATATTGGATACTTTTATGAAGCACCTGGGAGCCATCAAAGTTCAGCACTACAGCGCTTCAAATGTGGTTGAAGTACATGGATGGGACGAAGAGTTCTTTCCAGGACTACCACTCTGTGTATATATAGTATCATGGAGATAATATCTATAAGAGTGTGCAAGAGTTTGTTGAAAGTATCCCAGAATTTACTAGAATGTTCAAGAGTTTACTAGAATGTTCAAGAGTTTACTAGAATGTTGAAGAGTTTACTAGAATGTTGAAGAGTTTACTAGAATGTTCAAGAGTTTACTAGAATGTTGAAGAGTTTACTAGAATGTTCAAGAGTTTACTAGAATGTTCAAGAGTTTACTAGAATGTTGAAGAGTTTACTAGAATGTTCAAGAGTTTACTAGAATGTTGAAGAGTTTACTAGAATGTTGAAGAGTTTACTAGAGTGTTGAAGAGTTTACTAGAGTGTTGAAGAGTTTACTAGAATGTTGAAGAGTTTACTAGAGTGTTGAAGAGTTTACTAGAGTGTTGAAGAGTTTACTAGAATGTTCAAGAGTTTACTAGAATGTTGAAGAGTTTACTAGAATGTTGAAGAGTTTACTAGAATGTTGAAGAGTTTACTAGAATGTTGAAGAGTTTACTAGAATGTTGAAGAGTTTACTAGAGTGTTGAAGAGTTTACTAGAATGTTGAAGAGTTTACTAGAGTGTTGAAGAGTTTACTAGAGTGTTGAAGAGTTTACTAGAATGTTGAAGAGTTTACTAGAATGTTCAAGAGTTTACTAGAATGTTCAAGAGTTTACTAGAATGTTGAAGAGTTTACTAGAATGTTCAAGAGTTTACTAGAATGTTGAAGAGTTTACTAGAATGTTGAAGAGTTTACTAGAATGTTGAAGAGTTTACTAGAGTGTTGAAGAGTTGTTGAAGAGTTTACTAGAGTGTTGAAGAGTTTACTAGAATGTTGAAGAGTTTACTAGAGTGTTGAAGAGTTGTTGAAGAGTTTACTAGAGTGTTGAAGAGTTTACTAGAATGTTGAAGAGTTTACTAGAATGTTCAAGAGTTTACTAGAATGTTGAAGAGTTTACTAGAATGTTGAAGAGTTTACTAGAATGTTGAAGAGTTTACTAGAATGTTGAAGAGTTTACTAGAATGTTGAAGAGTTTACTAGAGTGTTGAAGAGTTTACTAGAGTGTTGAAGAGTTTACTAGAGTGTTGAAGAGTTTACTAGAGTGTTGAAGAGTTTACTAGAATGTTCAAGAGTTTACTAGAATGTTCAAGAGTTTACTAGAATGTTGAAGAGTTTACAAAATCTTTCTGATGTTTTTCAGATCTGAGACTCCTCTGCTTTACAAGGCAGTTCCCAGCTGGTTCATTCGAGTTGAGCTGATTGTGCAACAGCTGCTCGAGAACAACAAGAAGTGCTACTGGTTAGTAACCTCCCTTTTACCCTCTCCCTCACACACTTTCTATTCCTCCTCCTCCTCAGTCTCCTTCCCCACTCTCCTCACCCCCTCTCTGCCCACTTCTGTCTCCCCCTCCCCTCGTTCTCCTCCCTCCACTTCCTTCCTCTCCTCCTCCTCTCCTCCCTCCACTCCCTCCTCCTCCTCCAGGGTTCCTGAGTTTGTGAAGGAGAAGCGTTTCCACAACTGGCTCAGAGATGCCAGAGATTGGGCCGTCTCCAGAAACCGTTACTGGGGCACACCCATCCCTCTCTGGGTCTCCGAAGACTTCTCTGAGGTACGTGAGTCACATGACTTTCACCCCTTCTGAAAATCATTACTGAGTATAGTTAGGAGAGCCAATCATAAAGGAGAGTGTGATATGCATAGAATTCTGTATTGTTTATCTGATTCTGCTGGTGTCATGTGATCGTCATGTGATGTGTCATGTGATGTGTCAGGTGGTATGTGTGGGTTCTGTTGAGGAGCTGAGCCAGCTGTCTGGTGTGCGCGTGGAGGACCTGCACAGAGAGAGGTGAGGGATGAGAGAGAAGAGGGGGAGGAGGGAAGGGACTGGAGAGAGGGAGGTAAGGGAGAGGGATGAGGAGAGGGGAGGGGGAGAAGGGTGCAACTGGTAGCCTAAGCTATACATGTATATGTAAGTAGTATGCTTTGTTACTATTGTCTCTACTTGATCACACGATCCTCCTCCTCTGATCACATGACCTCCTCCTCTGATCACATGATCCTTCTCTCTCTGCAGTGTGGACCATATCACCATTCCTTCCTGCCGAGGCAATGGAGTGTTGCGACGTGTATCTGAAGTGTTTGACTGCTGGTTTGAGAGTGGGAGGTGAGTCAGAACCTCAATAACACTGGCAGAGGATAGAAGCAAGGTTGAATACAGCTGTATAAAATTGTAGCTGCAGCAAAAATTGTTTCTGGCAAATTGTGTGACACTGAAGGCACCTTTCTTCCTCCTCCTCCTCCTCTCTTCTCCTCCCTTCTTTCTCTCCTCTTCCTCCCTCCTCCTTCCTTCTCCACCTCGTCCTCTTCCTCCTCCTCCACCCCTCCTCCTCTGCCTCCATACTCCAACCCTCCTCCTCTTCCTCCTCCTCCACCCCCTCCTCCTCTTCCTCCAGCATGCCGTATGCACAAAGCCACTATCCTTTTGAGAACAAGAAGTTGTTTGAGTCAACCTTCCCTGCTGACTTCATTGCTGAAGGCATTGACCAGACAAGAGGATGGTACGTGGCCCAAGCTTCCTTTCACCAAATGTACTCTCCCTCCACAGTTCCCTCCCCCTTTCTCTCTTCTTTTTCTCCTTCCCCCTCCTCCTTCTCCTCATCTCTTTTCTCAATTTCTGGCCTGCCTCCCTTCTCCCCTTCCCTCCCTACTTCCCTTCCCTGCCTTAATATCTCCCCTCTCCACTCCCAGGTTCTACACACTGTTGGTGGTCTCCACGGCGATGTTCAACAAACCTCCATTCAAGAATCTGATTGTAAATGGCCTGGTACTGGCTAGGTGAGTAACATCACTTCCGTACACACTTCCGTCTCCCTTTCTCCCTCCCCTTTGTACACGTAATTTTATGACGTCTCTCTCCCTTCTCCCTCTCTCCCTTCCCTCCCTTTCTTCCTCCCCTCCCTCCCTCCCCCTCCCCTTCCTCCCCTTCCTCCCCTCCCTCCCCCTCCCTCCCCCTCCCTCCCCCTCCCTCCCCCTCCCTCCCCCTCCCTCCCCCTCCCTCCCCCTCTCTCCCTCCCTCCTCTCTCTCCCCCTCCCTCCCTCCCTCCTCTCCCTCCCCTCTCCTTTCTCCCACCTCTCCCACCTTCCTCCATCACCATAGTGATGGTCAAAAGATGAGCAAGCGTCTCAAGAACTACCCAGACCCAGTCGAGGTTGTCAAGAAACATGGAGCCGATGCCCTCCGTCTCTACCTGGTCAACTCGCCTGTGGTGAGGGCAGAGTCTCTGAGGTTCAAGGAGAAGGGAGTGAAAGATGTCGTCAAGGACGTGTTCTTGCCGTGGTTCAACGCTTACCGGTTCCTTATTCAGAATGTGCAGCGACTACAGGAGGTGTGTGAGAGGGGAGGGGAGTGGAGGGGGGTGAAGTGTGAGGGGATGAGAGATGCTTGGGTAGGACTACCTAAATTGTCTGTATCTATGTATCTGTCTGTTAAATTTTACTTTATCATGTCTTCTGTGTTATCGGCCTAATATTACTTGTGATACACACTTACCATGTACATTCATGTAGGAGGAGGGTGTGTCCTTCTGTTGTGAGGAGCACTTTGTCCCTAGCAACATCATGGACCAATGGATCCTCTCTTTCACACAATCTCTGGTCACGTTTGTGAGGGAGGAGATGGAGAGTGAGTTATCACATGTCTCCCAAAACAAACGAGAGATTAGAAAGCCTTGGAATAATAGCTGTTGGGGACAGGTGCATGATAGAAAGGTCAGTCAAGTGACCGTGTGGCTATCTATACATGTAGGTGTTCATGGGAGATAGAGGAAAATTTTACCTGGTCTAAAAGCACCTCCTCCCCCCCCCCCCCCTTCCCCCTCCATCTCACAGTGTATCGTCTATACACTGTTGTCCCCCGGCTGGTGAAGTTCATTGACCAGCTCACCAACTGGTATGTCCGGTCCAACAGGAAACGCATCAAGGTATGTGTTACACATGTATATGATGTACAAGGACGAAAGATTTGCTAAAAGACCACATGCACATGTGTACAGCTTCTCCTCACCACCTCCCCCCCCTCACACCAATAAATACATGTACTGTGTTGAACACATGACATACAGCTCACACCCTCACCACTTCCACCCCCTCACACAGGGAGAGCAAGGTCGGGAGGAGTGTCTCCAGGCTCTGCAGTCTCTCTTCTCCGTGGTGTACCTGATGACACGAATGATGGCTCCCTTCACCCCCTTCCTCACTGAACACATGTTCCAGGTACCCTCAACTCCCTCTCCTCCCACTCCTCCTTCCCCTCCTTTCCTTTCTCCCTCCCTCTCCCCTCCACCCTCCCTCCCCCCCTCCCTCCACCCTCTCTCTGTGATGTACTCGAGTCTCTTACATGTACCTCCCAGAACCTCAGACACCTGTTGCCATGGCAACTCAGTGAGGAGAATGCCAGTGTCCACTATATCATGCTACCAAAGCCAAGGTCTGTGAAGAACAGTGGCTATGTGAGGGGACGAGAGGGGAGGATACGAAGGAAGGGATGGATGGGGAAGGGAAGAGGGAGGGGAGAGCAATGGTTCAGTTGGTGACAGCAACCAGGCTAAGTGCTTGAGATGCTACTTGTAGTAGCTAGCACATTCATTAGGAAATAGCATTGTACTAAGAAATTAAATGTTATATGCTGCTGTTTTTAGTGGTTACAAGCAACTTTTGACTGGTTTGACTGGTTTATCACAGGACTGACCTGATTGACCAGGACATTGAGCGAGCTGTTGCCCGCATGCAGTTGGTCATTGAACTTGGGAGATACATTCGTGACATCACGGTCATTCCTATCAAGGTATGTTGCTAATGTCATTAGTGCAGCAGTACGTGGTAGCACAGTACTCAGAAATGAGCTTTAGGATGACGTGGCCTCCCTTCTCCCATTCCTTCCTTTCTTCTCCCTCATCTCTTGTTTCCTCCCTTATCCCTCATGCCCTCCCTGCCTTCCTTTCTCATCGTTTGCACTCATCTCGTGTTCCTTTTCCTCCTCTTCCCTCCCTCCCTCCCTCACTCCCTACCTTCCTCACTCCCTACCTTCCTCACTCCCTCCCTCCCTCACTCCCTACCTTCCTTTCTCATCCCTTGTTTCTTTTTTTCCTCTTCTCTCCATCGCCTCCTCCCTTCCTTCGTCCCTCATCCCCCCCCCCCCCCTCCTTTCCTCTCTCTATCTCCCCCCTCCCTCCCTTCCAGTTCCCACTACTGGAGGTGGTGGTGATACATCGAGACCCATCCTGTCACGAGGACCTCCGACATCTCAAGAACTACATTCTTGAGGTACATATTCTTGTGTTCTTACCCAACATGATCACCCAATCACGACCTGGTGAAGTTATTCCAGTAACCACACCTCCCAACGCACACAGTCTGTTTATGATAACATGACATTCTCACACAACGTGTGCAGGAGTTGAATGTCCGGGAGCTCTCCCTAGCAACAGAGGACAGCCAGTATGGTGTCCGGCTGCAGGGGGAGCCAGACAATGAGAGGCTGGGGAAGAGACTCAAGGGAGACTTTAAGAAGGTTTGTGATTGGTTGAGTCTTCTTGCTAACATAGTGGAGAAAATTATATCCACTACCTCCATTCCACGTCCCCCTCCCCCCTCTCCTCTCTTCCCCCTCTTTCCATCCTTTCTTCCTCCCCCCCAACACACACACTCTCCCATGTCCTTTCTTATACCGGAAAGTGGAAAGGGAGGAAACTTTTATGAGGCATATTCTGTTTTCCTGTCAAGAAATCAAAATCTCACCTTGCATGTGTGTTGGTTGCTATGTGTGTGTTACAGGTGGCTCCTGCAGTGAAAGCCCTCTCCAGTGAGCAGCTGGTGAAGTTCCAGGAGGATGGAGAGATCATTGTTGAGGGACACACCCTCACAACAGAGGACATTAAGGTAACATTACCATGGTAACATCACCACAACCTCAACAAAAACACTCTTGTGTATTTAAGTTACATTTCAAATGTCATCACCTCCTTTCCTCCCTAGATCACATACACAGTGGACCCCTCCCTCTCCAGTTGCTATCATGCTCACGCAGATGGAGAGCTCCTCGTATTGATGGATGTGACCCCCTCACAGGAGATGGTGGATGAGGGAATTGCAAGGGAGGTTGTGAACAAGATACAGAAACTCAGGAAGAAGGTAAGGAGGAGGAGGAGTGGGAGGGGAGGAGGAGTGGGAGGAGGAGGAGGAGTGGGGTGGGAGGAGGAGGAGTGGGAGGAGGAGGAGGAGTGGGAGGGGAGGAGGAGTGGGAGGACGAGGAGTGGGAGGACGAGGAGGGGAGGGGAGAGGGGTGGGAGGGGAGAAGGAGTGGGAGGAGGAGGAGGAGTGGGATGGGAGGGGAGAAGGAGTGGGAGGAGGAGGAGGAGTGGGATGGAGGGGAGAGGGATGGGAGGGGAGGAGGAGTGGGAGGAGGAGTGGGAGGGAAGGGAGGGATGGAGGGGAGAGGGCTGGAAAGATGGAAGGATGGGAAGGAGACATTAATCTATCTTCTCTCGGCAGGCTGGACTACAACCACGAGACCCAGTGGAGGTTGTGTATGAAGTGAGGGGTGTGGAAGGTGGGGGTGGTGAGGTAGTAGCATCCCTCCAGCGTATCATTTCAGAACACTTGGAATATATTGAAGGAACTACGAAGGGACCTGTGTGTCCTCTGACCCCTGACTGCGACCTTACACACATGATGGTGGAGGAGGAGCAGAAGGTACGTAGATGTGTATGTTGGGAGGGGGGGAGGAGGAGAAGGAGTGTGTGTTGGGAGGGGGGAGAGGGGGAGAATGTGTGACCGTGTGTGCCTGTGTGGTGTGTGAGTAAACGTGTCCTCATTTTCATGGTATCTTCAGATCAAGGGTCTGGCTGGCACTGCTCTTCACATGTGGATCATTCCCAAGAGTACAAAGGTCACGAGTCTCCCCCAGTCTCCCTTCATCAACCTGGAGTTGGTCCCAGGTACCAAGCTGTGTGCAGAAAGGTTCCGAGCGACTGTGTTACTGGAGAACCCAGTGGGAGAGAATGTGCTGAGCTACCAACAACTGCAGCTGGAGGTGAGGGGCAGTCATGTGATAGTTATGGACTTGTGGGACAGTCATGTGGTAGTCATGTGACTTGTGGGGTAGTCATGTGCTAGATTGCACAGCTTGAGGTTTGAGGGGCTAATTTGGGGCTGTCATGACAGCTTGCATTTATGTATTGCTGGCAAGTCACTTGTCAATCAGTCAAGTTAAATCTGATTAGGTAATCCACTATCTGATTGGTCAGCTTGGAGAGGTTTTCTACCAAAAAGTGACCTGGTACTGATTTTGTATGCCCATATATGGACATGTTACCATAGGCAGCCACTCTGATGAACATGTATGTTCGTCACAAGCTGTATCTGTATGAGGAGGTTGCAGGAGGAGGGCTGAGGATGGTGCCTGCTGGTGTGGAGATGAAGGGATACGCTGGCAAGACACTCTACATCTCTGAAGCTGTAAGTCTGTACACTGGGAGAGGAGAGTTGGAGAGAGCTTTAAGATGTTAAACAGACTGTGTAGTGCTGCAGAGTTTGAGCCCAGAAGGAGACTTCTTGGCTCTATCTTCAATGTTCTCTTTTGTCGCCAGGAGCTGGATGAGTCCGGACGCAAGGCTGTGAAGCTCCCTCCTCCCAGTGCTACGCCACACTGCCAGTTCTATGATGTCACTGTCGGCACTCAGTGTGTCACTGTGCTGCTGGAGAACCCGGTGGGATGCAGAGTGGTGGAAGAGGGGAGGAAGGAGGAGTTCGCCAGGAAACTGTTGCAGAAATAAACAGTTACTGCAGTTCTTATTTTAATTTTCTGTACATGTCAAAATAGATTGAGGTGCCTTGCCTCCACATCTAGCCCGACCCTCACTGGTAATATAGCTCCACCTCTAGCCCGACCCTCGCTGATAATGTAGCTCCACCTCTAGCCCGACCCTCACTGGCATGTTGTCTGCCTTCAGATTGATCACGAAAGTCACAGCAACATGGAGTACACAAATTGAGCAATAGGCAAACCCCCCTGTGGATAAACAATTATGTCTAAGAGGGTTGTAGTCAAATTATTACATCTGGGGAGGGGTGGGATTAATATGATTGTGTCTCTGGGGTATATAGCCTCGTTCCCAGGGGTAAGGTAAAAATGCCCAAATTATTTTCAGCTTGGACCAACAATTCATGCAAATTGCCCCTCTGATAGCGTATGCAGTTATCTCAGGTTTGGCTTTGCGAGAGACCAAAAACAAGTTGCTAGTATTCATGCCAGCATTCCCATTATACACATGCACCTTCCTCCAAAACAACTATCCTGTAGCGGGAAACTGAGTTATGAAGGAGTGAGGACAATGAAACGTCCCCGGTACCAAGGTATTTTGTGATGCATGCTTACCCCATGCTGCTGGATCGATTTGCGGAAGTTCGGCTTGCGAGACTATGCAAACACTAAACTATGCCGCCTTCTGCTTCATAGCTGATAGTTTCCTGGGAGTCAGCAGCATGCAGGTATTAGTTCACTGTCACAGGTCTACATGAAGATCCGCTTCGACCGCTGAACAGCGCACGCATGAGAAAATGACAAAGATCAGAGTGCAAAAAAAATCAAGGTCAGAGTACAAAAATGAAGATCAGAAAATGCCTCGTTCCCAGACCAGCTAAGGTAGCCTGGGAACGAGATTACAATACAACGGTTAGTCTTTTTCAGCTGCCACCATAGATAATAGAGCATAGGGATTGGAAACGTAATGTTTTACGGGTTTCATCCGCGTTGCTGTAAGTCCGTATACTTCCGTGTAATTTAGCGTGGGTAGTCCGAGCGAACAAGTTTTGGTTCATGAGCACACCAGTATTAAAAGCGCAGAGATTGTTGGAAATCTCCTACTTTCTACTGCCACGCATCTTGTCAGTTTATATGTTTAGCCTCAGTTTGCTAGCAGTCGGCATTCGATCGAAAACCACACCCCTAATGGGACTTGCACGGTACATCCTGGAGGAGTTCACTCCGCAGTCCATCTGTGGTAGGCCTTCATCTTTGCCCTTAAACAACAACTCATGGACATCGTAACAAGTTTATGTCAGGCAAAAAGTTTCAAGTTGGATTATTTTCCTACTAAAATTACACAAAACATACCTACTTTTACGCATAATTTCACGTGCCGAAGAACTACAACTTGTTTTTGTGTTCATTTGTGCATGCCAAACAGTTCTTTATTACCCAGCCAATTATCTGTTGTCCGCATTATGTCAATACTAACTCCACAGTCCGCTAGAAAATTACACAAAGGTTTATTTTCATACTTCATCAGCACTATCAAGAAGCAAAGTAGTCCTTGAACTTGTGAAGGACTTCGCTTCATGCGTCGGAGTATTTTTGTTATTATTAGTGCAATGAAATCCATATGCGGTGTATTACATCGAAACTGTACTGCTATCAAGAACACCTTCCACCGAGCAATGAAGCGCAACGGGCGCAACTCGGATTGTAAGGGGAAATGACGTCACGCAATACATTGCGCATACGTGTTTCCAATCCCTACTATGCTTCTATTATCTATGCTGCCACGTCCATTCGGCTAGTCCAGTTGACATTGCGATCTGCTCCTCCAGCAACAAGGATCTCTCCGCTCGGTAACAGACAGCACGCACAATCTTCTCTTTCAGTAGGTAAGTCGCCCACCTTGTTCCACGCGTTCTTCTCCTGGTCGTAGACGTGGATAGCTGAGCTTCTTTGTCGGCCATGGCTTCCTCCCACTGCCAACAGAGATCCACGGACAGCAATGGCGGCAGAGCACTCCAGCGGGGCGTCGGAGAGTGTGCGCCACTGTGCGGGTGGCTTGTCAGTTTGTGTAAGGGCTGAGAGAGACACGCTGAGTACTTTCTTGCCCAGCGTACCTCCTAGTAGGTACAACGTACCGTGTGTAATGGCGGCTGACATTAGACGGCAGCTCACGGGGAGTGGTACGGCAGAGAGCCACTGACAATGGCTGACAGAGGTGTCGAGGGTTTCAACTGTAGCTATGTCAGTCCCACTATCATCACGCCCACCTGCCACCACCAGACGTTGGTGGTAAGTGGATACAGCTGGTAACCAACGAGGTGTGTTCATTGGAGGGTAGGGATGTTTCCAGCTCCTCTCTGATGGACAGTAGACAGATACAGTCTTGATCAGCTTGTTAGTGGACACATCATGACCACCAACCACCACCAGTTGGTGGGTCAGTTCTGTGATGGTAAAGTTCCAGTATTGATATTCTGGTAGTTCAGTCCACTGGTTGTTGTGTGGGTCATATCTGAGTATGACACCACTGCCTCCGCGTGCAATGTACACAACTGTATCCACTGTTACTGACTGTGGTAACACCATTGCTCTTGGCATGTCAGGCAGCCTTCTCCATGTTAGCTCACTGAGGGGGTGCGTCTGAAATATAAAACAAGTTTATTACTTCATAGCGTGTCCTAAAGTGGACGCTAATTAAAAATTAACCACCAGCACATGCCCAGAGCTTCGGCACACCATTTTCTGTTACATGTATTATGTAATAACAAGAGTGTATCAGCCATAGCAGAGAGAGGGCATATAATTATAATTTTTTCACACTATTTTTAGCATTCTGCTTTCTTTCACAGCTGTATTTAATTGTGCATGTCCTCTCACCACCTCCGACAGCCTGATACACCCTCGGCAGTAGCCACTGCAATAGTATGACATCATAGAAATTAGTGGGCAAAGAGTATTAGCACTATAAACAGCTGTGTACACATATTTTTCACCAGTAACAGCTGCTACTAGTACTTGTTTGTGCTAGAAGAGGCAGAATTGCAGCAACTGAAAGAGGCAAATGTCCTGGAGTGCCCACCATTTCTGTGACACCATACTAAAATGACAGTATGGCTTCCCATAGTTGATAGCTCCATATAACTTTTGTAAGCTCCATTTTCAATTTCCTAGAGCAGCTATTCAACTGGCTGTATGACTGCTAGCAAATTTTCTTCAAAACCATGCAAAATTTTTGGCAGCTGTACATGGAGCTATCCAACTAGCTAGGGTTGCATACTGACAAAATTTGTCTCACCTTGTTTTAGGCTAGCAACTAGCCTTCAGACAATTCTCTAGCAGTGACTATAACTAACTACACAAGTCTAAAGAGTAAGAGCTGCAGTGAGAGCTCTAGGTAAACACAAACTACTAGCTAGCTATTCAGCAAGCACAAAACTTTTCACACAGTGAGCAGCTGCCAAAAATTGCGCCTTACATGTCTGAGACTCAGACTTTGTGGAGCCAAACTAATTACAACTTCACTGTATTTACTGTAAACAATCATAGTGTACAGAATGTTGTGCACTACAAGATCACTACTGCACTCTTCAGAACACTTTTTGAGCACAATAAATAAAGCTGTAGCACCTTATTTAAGATAAAATAATACCTAGATCTGTATAGCATCAAAAACTAGAACACCACTAGTATGTAACCACTCTGTACCTTTGGTGGTAAAATAAGAGTTGATGTTTTATTGCCAGCACCTATCCCCGCTGACATATACAGTCTCCTGGCAATTTTCCTTGGCAATTTGTTGCAAATTTAGCTACAAATCCCAACAGCTGCTACAATTGGAAAGCTATACCTAGCATTCTGGTCCCAGTGAATTTATTCCTCCCATACACAAACTTACCTTAGGCCTGTTACTGCCACTCCTGGTTGCTTCATTGTTTGGAGCTGCCGGTGCCTCTGGAATGGAACCTTTCAACCCTAGGTGGAGAGCAACAGAAGCAGAGACAGATGTGACACAACACAGGTAGTCATTATGCTCAATGTAGTTAAGCACACCTGTTCAAACAATTTTTATTTGCAACTTACATGTTCCAAGTTGTGAATGAAGTTGCATTTGAAATTTCTTCTGGGCCTCCATCTCTTTAATAGCCATCTCCCTCTCCAATTCTGCTTGCTGCTTCTGGTACTCAGCCTCCTTTAGCCTGCGCTCTCGTGCAACAATTTGTGGCGCCAGGTTGAGTATCTCCAATAGCCCTTTTGGATCATGGGCTTCCTGCTGGTGTGACTGGAGTTTTCTTTCAAGCTGAGCTACTGCAGCTTCCTTCTTCTTGAGAGAATCTGATAGAGCTTCAACCTCTTTAGTGAGACGACCAATGCTTGCATTGCAGGCCTCAATTCGTTGTGATTTGAGCTCTGATTCCTCTTTTTTATCAGACAGTTGTTGCTATAGGGATAAGGAGAAGTGTGTGTGAGTAGTGCGTAAAAGCCAACATATAAAATCAATTACATTTTACCTCCATTTTTCTTTTGTCAGAGGAAAGAGTAACTGTGAGCTGGACAAGTTCACTGACTTGCTCCCTTGCAGAGTTGCAGGAACTGGCCAGCTTTTCATTCTCACTCTGCAAGTCTTTCATGTCATGGTGTTTCTTCTTCAGTTGTGCTCGAAGTTGGGACAGCTCTACTTGTTGTGTTCTGGCTTCTTGCTGAGCAGCCTGGAGCTCAGACTCCTTTTTCTGTAGCTCTTCTTTCAATTTCCTAATCTTCTTTTGTTTCTTGCTGATCTTCTCTTCTAGCAACTTGTCTTTTTCTTTACTCATGTCACGCACTTCAGTCAACCACTGACACTCACGTTGCTTGAATTCAAGCTCCTTTCTGATGCTGTTTCTCTGATCAGCAATACTCTGGATCCTGTTACGAACTTCAGTAAAGCCATTGAGAAGCTGGTTTATGCTGTCATCAACACTTTGTTTAGATTTTTTGGTATCGGATAGTCGCTTGTTGGCATCCTTTAATTGGTCATCCATTTTGTTTATGTCATCTATGAGGTTTCGAACTTCAGCAAGCAGCTTGGATCTGGTAGGCTTTGGATTAAAGTCCATGCAACGGTCAACTCATGTCAACATCATTCTGCAATACTGTCTTACCTCTTCTTGTTGGGGAAGGTTCTGCAATTGTTCCACAACCTCATCCTTGGATGACTTGGGCACAGGGATTCCTGCAGGGCGAAAGGATGTAAAATGTGTATGATAAGCAGCAGCATGCAGAGTCGACTAGCATCAGCATGAAGCTAACCATGATTCTGTGCTAGTTGAGAAGCCAGAGGTCTCATCCCCATCTTAACCAATGCCTGGACTACAGCAGACCATGTGGGGATTGCTTGCTTCTGCCAAGCAATAAGCATGTGGGTGCGGCGTTCCTCAATGGTAATACGCTCCCTCTCAATGGCCAGCAATGTTGATATTTCAAGTCCCAGGTTGAGACCCAGTGGTATCCAGTAGATCACTCCCTTCAATTCATTCACAAGGTCAGCTAGCTCAGCAACTGCATAGAATACATTAGTTTGCTGCTTGTACTCACAACATTATTTAACTACTGTGATTATCCTTACCAATGACGAGGTTTGTACACTGTGAAGTTTCACTTCCAGCAGAGTTGGAGACCACACACCGATAGTAGCCTGCATCACATGCCTGGACTGCAGTCAGTTTCAGTCCAGCCTGCACCTCTTGAAACTTGACACCATCACAGGTGAGGTCCTGCCAGGTCTCGCTCTCATCCTCTTCTCCTTCCGGCTTCCAACACTGCCACTGGTAATTCAGAGGTTTTGTTCCAGTGGCTTGGACTAAGAAGGTAACAGGCTTCCCTTTTGTAATTTTCACCAGGCTTGTTGGTTGGGAGGTAATTTGTGGAGGTGTGGCTGCAGGGATCAATGAAGGTTACAGTTAACAAGGAAATAGGCAATCACCTGAGAATTTTCACGATGAGTATACATATGTACTACATAACTCTAAGATGTAGGAGTGGCCTAGCCCTCCCTTTCTCTCCCTTCTTTCACTCCTCACCAGGGGTAAGTTTCTTGAAGCCAGGGAGGGGAGATTGTGTGATTGAAACGGAGGTCTGTTTTGTAGGAGTGGAGGTGCTGGTGGCGACACTGGTGGAGCTGGAAAAACCTGTGTTCATGTATGTATGTGTGTACACCATTGTAGTGTGTAGCAGATTATTTCTGACCCATAAGCATTATTAACTTTTAGCAATTTATTTGATTACTACAGTGGTATGACTCAATGTGATTCATGCACTGGGGCAGCTAATGAATTTACACTCTATCAACTCCCACTAAATTCCTTTCCAGTAGTGGATTCTTTGAACTAGCATGGGAATAGCTACTCAACTGTAGTAATCAACATTAAATTTTAATCAAAATTCTTGCTAAAAGAAGAATTTTTTAAATATAAATTTATAGTATCTGTTGACACTAGTAAGATGCACATACGTACCTTCCACCTGGTACAGTGATCCGAAGTCAAACAGTTTGCTGTTCTTCCAGCGGCTCACAAAGAGGGAGCAATTCTCTGTGGTTACCAGGTGGAGTTCTGCTCCCTTTCTCTCTTGTCGATTGGGAGAAACCAGAAATAGTTCTGGTTGGACTTTGACAGTGAAGGACTGGGATGCGGCTTGGTGGACACGACTGGCCTTCACAGAACGAAAAAACACCGACTGCAGTTCCACCTGCATGGCGTTTTTCACTGTCTGACTCTCCGAGAGAAATTTCATCACACACGATTCAGAGGAAAAGACGACATGAAAAAGTGGGGACTGCTCGTAATAGAACATGTCAACATGGTAGATCCCACACTTGTGCAAAATAGGTGAAATGGTGTTTCCAATCGACCAAAGTTTGGTGCTGATGGTGCCACCACCATGGCAGAAGCTCATGACGGGGTCCTCATAGCTGCCTTCCTTGGACCTGATCGTCGCATTCTCTCCGTTCACCAGCACCCTCGTTCTCAACAGGAAGAAGTCGTTGTGGTAGCTGGTGCGGATATTAAACTCTGGATCTATTTCGTGTACTACACGCTGCATTGCGATAGTCGACAAAGGGACGATAAGTGACCGATCGCAAAATACTTCAGCCCCTCCCACTCATGCCAGAAAGCAATTAGCTTTAGTACAAAGTGCGCATGCGCATAAGCAGTGTCCTCCAGACCATAATCTATGTCCAGACAACCATCGTCCCCCTCTGGGAATGTTTGTTGGCCATGTAATCTGTGTGTACCCATTGCTGTTACTTTCGGTTTCATGATTCCGTGCAATCAGAGAATCTGTAGGACATTTGAAATTTCAACTTGCAATTGAATAATGTATACAAAGTACGAACTATTTCCTGCCATTCTTTGGTGAAGAAGTTAGTTGAGGAGCGTTAGTTGAAACATTGAGTTGTGTTTGTTTGGAGACACTGTCCATACATTCTCCTTCAGGACCTGCAACATACACACCTTCCACACCTTGAAATGATCTCCTAGCTGTGTGTGTGTGTGTGTGTGTGTGAGAGAGAGAGAGAGAGAGAGAGAGAGAGAGAGAGAGAGAGAGAGAGAGAGAGAGAGAGAGAGAGGCTGATGGTACATCTTGTCCCAAATACATTTCATAAGACCTTGGGGTTGCATTCAGTTTACATACTGATGTCATATCAGTGGTTTATGAACTGTAGCAGGCATTGGCCACCTGTAAATTAATACCCAATTCACAGCAATTGTTAAAATTGAGCAGTCTCCTCGGGTGTGCACTTTGAACAAATTTCACTACCATGCTAACTAGCAGAGGAATATATTGTTTCCTATGCTTGTGTGGCACAACATGGCCTCGATACTTCCACTGTGGTTCCTCCACCTGCTCATATTCTAATCACAACAATTGTGAGGAGCCGTAGGAAAAAAACCTCTACTCTCAAAGACCACAGCAAACCATAACTGGCTATATTTCATTTTGAAAGTATTTCAAGGGGCCTAAGCAGCGTATACTGAAGGGGGGGGGGGGGGGGGGGGGGGAAGGAAGTGAGATGGTGCTTTGTAGGAGGATATCTAGGGGGTCTGGGGGCATATTTCCCCAGACAAACAATTTTATGCATCATTTATGCAACCATAAGGTGGCATCTGAGGGCCCCTTTAGATAAATCACGATAGAATGACCTGACAATTGTCTAACTTGAGGACATTGTTACTGTATGTATAAGAACCATCACTTAAAATTGACTGGAGGAATAATTGTGGATTTACTACCTTATTGAAATTTGGACAGTGACCAATAACTTGTAGTGATGAGACTTTCAAGAGAGGGGGGGGGGGGGGGGGGGGTGTTGAACTAAAATGTTGCTCTTCTACAGTGGTGTTGCCCAGGTAACAAGTTATATCACTTCCCACATAGGGGACAGTGGTGTGGGGAACAGATGTGTAAAACAACCAACAACAGGGAGGGGTATAACTATTACATGACTACTGTAAACTCTAAAAGTTCTCAATTATGCTAATCCCCAATTCTTCAAACCACTAGCTTCATCCTCAGACCCTCCCCATCCAGTTTACAATATACATTTTTCACATGAACGATGTTAATGTCTACCGAGGTAGACAGAGGGGGGGAGGGGTCCCCAAATGATCTTGAGGCCTCTTCTTGTAGTGCTGGAGTTGCAACTGTTCATGAAGCGGGAAAACTTACTACTGTTCAGGACAAAAAGTGAGCACGGAAAATAATTCCATTCTCTTCATTGGGGACCTCTTCCCCCCCTCTGTCTACGTCATTCACGAGATAAAGTATCCTAAACCTTTTCCCTTATCACTTATCAAAACTGGATAGTTGGAGATCCTGGGAACAAGGCTACCATGCAGACCACTCCCTATTATGCTCGTCCATTATGACAGCACAAGAACCCAACTCTGGAAAAAACTGGAGGTTGATTTAGCCTAAGATGAGTCACCTCAGTTGCAGGACCTTGGCCCGTACCACCTCCCACTTTTACCACAGTATAAGGTTACAACCTTTGTGTGTACTCAAACCTCCAATAAGGTGTCAATACTTGTGCAAAAATAGATGAATACTGCCCGAGGTTAACTCATAGTGCATGAGACTTCATCAGGTAGTAATGAACATAGCCAGAGCTCCACCAACTTTTTGGCACACAAACATGCAATACAAAATGAATTTCATTAGCAACTTGTTTCATGTTTTGCTGCAATGAAGGGATGTAAACACTAAACCATGGCAAAACCTTGGCAAAAGGAGGCGGGCCTCCG
Source organism: Agelas oroides (assembly GCA_949130485.1). Taxonomy (NCBI): domain Eukaryota; kingdom Metazoa; phylum Porifera; class Demospongiae; order Agelasida; family Agelasidae; genus Agelas; species Agelas oroides. The sequence goes on along the minus strand of OX422192.1, from coordinate 944,733 downwards.
CTTGGACAAATCCAGACTGCAACTGATCAAAAACTGGACAGTTGGAGAGCCTGGGAACGAAGCTAACAGACCACTCTCTGTTATGCTCACCCAACTACATGTACTGCCATGCAGTTTCACCTGGTGGGAGAAATGGTCACATGTTGTCATAGTTTCAGAGCATTAATCTAGTCCTGGAAAGATACTACATCTGGTTTAGCTCTCGACAGCACAAGATGTCATGAC